>JAOTRH010065663.1:4020-18269 GCA_034768845.1 Heliamphora exappendiculata | reverse complement strand
CCCCCCGCGCCCTTTTTTTTATTATCTCCTACTCTCTAGATCCAGATTTAGCTACCCACAAATTCAAAAAATATTCTAAACTGACCCACATAAACTTAGATAAGAAACACAATAGAGAGGAATAAATGTAAAAAATGAAAGGAACTACATCAAATGGAATCCTTTTTCTTCAAATTATTCTTTATTTTTTGTTTTACCCCACTAACTCAACCCTTCTTCCAAGCCCTCAGCAAGAATTTGCCTAGGAAGAGAATATATCTTTGCATTTAAATCTTTACCACACACTTCTCCATTTTCCTTACATGTTTGCATTTGGACCAACGTTTATGTTGGTAACTTTTTTTATCTTTTCTAGACTTTTATTTTTACTTTTTTTAATCAATTTTGTTGCCATTTTTCAATTCATCATGATGAGAGAAATTTAATTTCTAATTCTTAATTTCTCATGTTGTTATTTGAAACACGTAGTTGTCATTTAATTGATGTCATTTGTGATGTCATTTGTAGATCATAAAATATGGACAAGAGTTGGATGACAATAAGAAATAGGATGAGTATGCCGTACCGGAATGGGGTAAAGTCTTTTTTTCAATTTGCAATGGCAAATGCAAGCTCATATGATAAGATTCATTGCCCGTGTATGGACTGCCTCAATTGTGAACGTCATTATAGTAAAATAGTAGAATTTCATTTAGTTCGGAGGGTGATATCACCTGCTTACAAAACTTGGGTGCACCACGAGGAGAAGGTCCCCATTCATAAACCTCATGTCTCAGTTTATGAGTAGCAGAGTGATGATGAAACAGTTGAGGATGAAATGTTAGAGGAAGAGAATAAAAAATATGATGAATTGGATGATATGTTGGAAGACTACTACATGGAAACAAACGTCATGAATGATGATCAGGACGACGTGCTTGGCGGCGTCAAGAGGAAGAAAGTACATAACTTTGATAAATTGTTGAATGATGCTCAACATGAGTTGTATTTGGGTTATGAAAAGTATAATTTATTGTCTTTTATCATTAAATTGCTTCATATTAAGGTCTTACACAAATGGAGCAGTAAGTCTTTCAACATGTTGTTGGAGATGTTGAAGGACCTTATACCAAATAGTGATCAAAAGATTCCGTCGAATCATTATGAAGCTAAGAAGTTTTTACGTGACTTGGGCTTGGGATACGTTGTCATTCATGCATGTAAGTATGATTGTACACTTTTTTGGAAGGAAAATGCAGACCTCTATAAGTGTCCTATTTGTGGGGAACCTAGATATAAGTTCAATGACGATAAAGGGGAAAAAAATTTCACATAAGATCTTTAGATACTTTCCACTTACACCAAGGTTATAGAGATTGTATATGTCGAGAAAAACAGCAGATGTGAGATTGAACAATGAAAAGCGTGTCGATGATGGGGTATTGAAGCGCCCAGCCAATAGTGAAGCGTGGAAGGATTTTGGTCGACAATATCCCCAGTTTCCTAGTGAAGGTAGAAATGTGAGATTGGGATTGGCGACTGATGGTTTCAATCCTTCTAGAAATATGAGCAACTCTTATAGCATGTGGCCCGTGATAGTTATGCCGTATAACCTTCCACCTTGGAAGTGTATGAAAAATCCATATTGCATGATGTATTTACTTATTCCTGGACCCCAAGCACCGAGTAGAGATATTGATGCTTTTATGATGCCATTACTTAACGAGTTGAAAGAGTTGTGGAAAAATGGTGTCCTTACTTATGATGCTTCAAACGGGAAAAAATTTAGAATGCATGCGGCTGTTATGTGGACTATTAATGATTTTCCTGCATATGGTAACTTATCTGGGTGGAGTACGAAAGATTATTTGGCTTGTCCTGGTTGTAATGAGGATGCGTCATCTCAACAGTTGAGAAGTATGATTGAATACATAGGTGCTCGCCGATTCTTATCTAAGGACCATTCATGGTGAAGGAGTCAGCTCTTTAATGGTAATATTGAATACCGATCGAGGCCTTTAGAGAATTTGGGTGAATAAATTTTGCGGCAACTGAATCAGGGAACATTCTCACCTTATGGAAAGCATCCAACCAACAAGAAAAGAAAAAGGGAACATCAAGTGTTGAATTGGGCAAAGAAAAGTATTTTTTTTGAACTGCCATAGTGGAAGACACTCAAGCTCCGGCATAACCTCGATGTCATGCATATAGAGAAGAATACATGTGAAAATTTGTTGGGAACACTATTGAGTATAGATAGAAAGAATAAAGACACTGAAAAAGCATGCATGGATTTGGAGGATATGAAAATAAAAAAAGAGTTACACTTACGAAGGCATCCAGATGGGTCCTATGAAAAGCTTCCAGCATTGTACACCTTGTCACCAAATGAGAGACACGGTTTTTGTGAGTTCTTACGGTCAATACGATATCCCGATGGATATGCAGCAAACATCTCGAGATGCGTGAGCACAAAGGGTGGTAAGTTATCGGGCCTGGAAAGTCATGATTGCTATGTCCTACTTCAGCGAGTTCTTCCGATTGGGATGATTGGGTATGTCAACAAAGATCTATGTACCACATTATTCGAGTTAGGTAATCTCTTTCAAGTATTATGCTCTAAGACTTTGAAGGTGATGAATTTAGAATTATTACAAGATCACATAGTACTTATACTGTGCAAGATGGAAAAGATTTTTCCTCCAGCATTCTTTGACGTAATGGTTCATCTAGCTATTCACTTGCCTCGCGAGGCGATTCTTGGAGGACCTGTGCAGTTTCGATGGATGTACCCAATCGAAAGGTAACAAGTACTATTTTATTTTCAAGTTTGTAGGATGAGAGATTCTTAATGTATATTTAATTTTTTATATTATTTATTTCATAGACTACTTGGTACTCTAAAAGGATATGTTGCTAATCGAGTTTATCCAAAAGGTTCGATTGTCGAAGGTTACATTGCCAAAGAGTGTCTTACTTTTTGCTCCATGTATCTTTGTGGGATCGAAACCATATTTAACCGAGCGTACTAGAATGTCGACGATGGTGTGAATGAAACAGGGTTGGCGATCTTCACACAGAAAGTGCATCCATTTGACCTAATTACAAGGGATCTAGATGTATCGCTGAAAGAAAGAGAGTTAGCCCATTGGTTTGTCCTACATAACAGCTTTGAATTGGAACAATATTTAGAGTACGTTAACATTTAATTATATCTAAATGTATGGATTTGTTATTAGTGTCTTATAGTTATATTTTTTTTTAAAAAGGGAACATAAACATCTTTTAGAGAATCAAAGTGTTTGTGACATCACAAAAACACAACAAAAGGAATTTCCAAAGTGGTTCAAAAAACGAGTAAGTATAAAACTATTTCTGACACAAAATAATAATTACATTGTTTTTATTTTGAAAATTAACATTATATGTTATGTCATATGTTGTTTATTTAGATGAATGAACTATGGGTTGCAGGGTCAACAGAAGCAACTGATCAATTATGGTCATTAGCTAATGGTCCTGGTGCCATAGTTAATACTTAATATCTATTTGAACTGCATTTTCAATGGTGTTCGGTTTCATGCCAAAGATCATGATAACCATCTTCAAAGTCAAAATAGTAGTGTAGTTGTGGAGGGGGACCATGAGGGACAAACAATTGACTTCTATGGACATTTGTGTAGAGTATGGGAGATGAATTATATGCTTGGGAATCAAGTCTTTTTGTTTCAATGTGAATGGTTTAACACTGGTAGTCATAGAACATTGCGCACCGATACCCATTACACAAGCATTGATATTACAAGTCGGTGGTATAAAAATGACCCATTTGTCCTACCTGGTCAAGTGCAACAAGTGTTCTATGTTAATGATACTAAATTAGGTAAAAATTGAAAAGTTGTAGAACGAGTCCAACATTGAGGAATATGGGACATACCTGAGGTGGATGGTGCAATACCTGATGATGTTGAATTACAGATGCCTAATGATGTGTTCCAGCAAGATGAAATGACCACTGCTGTTCCAATTGTTGTTGAAGATATTATAACAGTCCCATTTACTAGAAATGATATTGCCCCTAAGATCATTCCAAGTGATGTAGTTTTGCAAAGAGGTAGACAAGCACATGTCAATCTGGTTGATTATGATGGTTTCATAGCCGACGATGAAGATGAATCAATTAGTAGTGATGCTACAGATTCTGAAGAAGATGAGCAACAGATTCATTCTGATTTTGATATCGATCCTGATGTTGGATTTTGATGCTGATGAGTTTTGTTTTAAAACAAATGTAGAAACTTTGGTTTCTGTGCTGCTCAATTTAATTTTTCTTAATAATATGATGTTAAGGATGGTTTCTGTGTTGCTCACTCCCATTTGATTGTTTAGTTATGTGATTGGTTTAATATGTTGTTGTTTATTGGGCATTTTATCTTCAATTGGCAACTCACGCAGCTCATACTTTTTTCAGCTTTTGCAAAAGCAATGCCACTTTTTTCTTGGCCTGCATTTTGGATCTAAAGAGTAAGATGATATTACATTTTTGAGGGGTTGGACTCTGCTTGTTTGATGCTTAGGTCTAAAGAGTTGGATTGGATTAATAGTCCAAAAATTAACATTATCCCATGTTCGTGAAGCCAAAATAGATTTGGATTGTTAATCCGAAATGGATTAACTATCCTCCAAATGAAGGATTACACAGTCAGAGGGGGAGGGGGGATACGGAAGGAGGGGAATAGGAGGAGATAGGATCAAGTGTAAAATGTAACTATTACCCTTGGCTGCTGCGTGGGTCTTTCTCCAAGTGTGCTGTTGGTTCTGATGCTGCTGTGTTGTGGGCCCTAGAGCTGCTGAGTTTTTTGGCTGTGATCTTGGCTTGCCCCCTGCTGGGGCTGCTGTGTGGGTCTCTACATTCAGTTTCAGTTGCCTGAGATGGGTGTGGTTACGTCTAAGGCAGCTGCTGGAGATGAATGCTCTTGTTGGGTGGGCTGCAATGGGTTTGTTAAATGTGTTTACTACAGAATGGAGTGTTGATATGTGTTATTTGTGTTTTGGGATTGCATGGCTGCTGATTATAGTGAGCTTTGGTATGACGAGTGTTGTGCAGCAATGGTGTTGCTGCTGCTGCTTTTTTCTGATAAAAAAAAAAAAAAGAATGCTGGTACTCATGCTGAATAACAGGTTTTCAATTTTAAATTTTTTTTATTTGTACGATCTTGTGCATAAAAGTGTGGATTTGTAACCTGCTAGATAACTTATGAATGCTGGTAAAAATGGATGCTGGTTCAGTATTTAGTTTCTCAGTTTTGCTATATAAAATGGATGCTGGTATTTTTTATATTTGTCTGATCATGTTATGATCTTGTGATCTTGTGCATAAGTTTTGAAAATAGTAACGAAGGCATGTGTGAGAATGAACTAAAAATTGACTGAAAGATAGTAGCAGGCGGTGTATACAAGGGCAAGGGCTACCGGGTAATTTTACTAAGTTATCCTACTCCCATTCTTCTATACAAACATAGGGACGGATTAATGTGGTCAGGATGACATGCTAATCCAATGCCAAAACCAATCAGAGGATTGGACTTGTGCCTAGACAATTTATGCCTGGATAATTTAGCCCCACACAAACAATCCTGTGACAGGGAGTACCCCCATTTCCGGTCTCCCGAAACAAACGAACCCTACACTCAATGATGCTCTCTTTATATACACTCAATGATTCTCTCTAAAAGCCATACTTCCACTTTAGCTTCACACTAAAAGCTTCAGTTTCATCATTCCTTGTACAAGAATAGCAACTGTTATTCAAAATGCTACAACAAACCTGGTGGAAATTACAGCTTTTTTCCCCTTGCTGCTTCTTTTACCTCTTCGACTTCTTGGGATGAATTGGATGGCTATAAATATTATCTGTATATTATCTTTCTTCTAGCAGTTCAATTCTGTTCTTTCTAAAATAATATACAAAAAGAAAAAGTAAAAGAAAGTGCACTCCCATTTCCCCTTGCTGCTTCCTTTACCTCTTCGACTTCTTGTGACGCTCAATCTGATTTTTCTTAATAATATGATGTTATGGATGGTTTTTGCGTTGTTCACTCCCATTTGATTGTTTAGTTATGTGATTGGTTTGATATGTTATTGATTGTCGGGCATCGTAAACACACAAGTACTTAAAATGTGATGTTATATTTAGGTGTATACATCCTCCAGCACAATTGTAATTCATGGAGGATAACCATAGGTTGATGCTGCATGAAGTCAGCCTGCTCCATGTAGATAAAGCTTTGTAATATTAACTCTACGTACATCTAGCCTTTCATTTGCTCGCCATTGTCTCTAAATCATGAACAAGACTCATCTTAAACCAATCCCTTTAGAGTACTAACAAGAACAAAGAACTCTTAGTAGTTGTGAATTTACTATACTTTTTGACTGCTAGATATATACATGCGAGTTGCGTAGTATACCAATTGAATTTTAAGGGCTAAACTTGATGTTGAAGCTGAAATTGTTGATGTTGAAACTGAAATTGTATACTACATGTTGAAATTGTTGATGCTATACTACATGCTGAAATTTTTGATGATGAACTACATGCTGAAGCTGAAATTGCTGAAAATGTTAGCCCTGAAATTGTTGATGCTATACTACATGCTGAAAATTCACAACTACATGCTAAAATTGTTGATAAAAGTGCACCATTGAGCCAGACCAATTGAACCAACAGCTACACATGCTGCACACAACAGCAGCCGTGTCAAAGTTACACCCAGCAACTGTTGACAGCAACTCGATCCAAAGTTGCACATAGCAGCTACAGCACCAAGGCTAGTTTTTCTAGCATTGGAGCCATCAGAGTGCAGCTTAGAATCAGTGTTAACACCCTATATTCACTTCAATCATTGGCACTTGGTTGAAGAAAAAATTGGGATAAAATAACAATTGGCAATGCTGAGATTATTCCATGTAAATTATCATGTTTTCTGTAAATTCAAATCAATTTACACATTCTCAATCATTTAGTAAAGCAGAGTAAAAACTTAGTAGTTGAGAAAAAGATGTAAACTAAAATCGTGTATAAAGCTTCGTTAACAAATTTGTGTCATATCACATTTGGCCCTTGTCGAAATACCAGGGCAACTCGTCCATTACAGTAATTGGAAATTACTGCTACCATGCCTCAGACTACACTGTCTTCATCATCTCCTACATCTACCCAGGATAGCACCACCATAGGTATGTTTTACGTATTTAATTGGACATACGTTTAATATGCACTGCATTGTTTAGATGCATTATACAAATTGTCTACTAATGACGTTTAACTTTTTTGGATTTTTTAGCTACAACCTCTAGAAAAAGCCGAGGTCCAACTCGTGGGAAAAAAACATCGCAGATCATAGCTAGCAACGATGGCATCCCACTCCCTGTTGAGATTCCCGATGATGCTGGAGCCCCTATTGGTGAGAATGCCACTAGGCAAGCTAATGAACTTGGAGTACAAATTAGAATGGCTGCACCATTGGTGGGAGTGGAAAAATGGGGCAACATTGATAATGCACTCACAGCCCCAATCATACAAGCAACACGAGTATTTCTATTCAATATTTATCTAAGAGTTATCTTACTATGTATGAAAATGAATTCTAATTTGAAAATTCATACGTATGCAGGATAAGTTTGACATTAAAGATTATGACACCAACGTGGTTGTTAGGAGTTCTATTGAGAAATAATGTCAAAATCTTTATAAAGATCGGAAGGCACGCATGAAAAGCCATTATTTGGATGTGGTAGAGGCTGGTGATGACCTGAAGACTAGGCCATACAAAGGAGTAAAACAAGAATACTGGGAGTACATGATTAATCATGTCTGGACATCTAAAATGCACGCAGTAAGTTTTTTATATTGGAATTGCAATAGTAATAGCAATATTTAACTTATGTACTCTTCAAAACATTTTGCAGATTCGGGCTGAGAAAAACAAACTTAATCGATCTAAGTTTCTATTCAACCATATAATGGGCCGTAAATCTTTTCCTGTTGCGATGCCCATCGAGGTGACATGTTTTTAGTTTTAAAATAAGATATATAAATATCAATTGTTAAATATTCACTAACTTATGGCATAAATTGTATTACGCAAATGAGAATGGTGGTGAGAAACCCCACATCTCAGACTTTTTCAAGGACTCTCACACACGTAAGAAAAAAGGTGACTAGGTAGACCCCGTATGTGCTGAATTGCATGCAAGTATATTCATGTATGTGTTCAATTGTAAAATATTTCTTTTTGTATTATTACTAATTGTTTGACTTTTTATAAATATTTTAGGCAAAGTTTGAAAGATTACGCGAAGAGGCATCACAGCTTGGAGCAGAACTAGTCCCACATGAGCAGATGACGATTGATGTACTAGGAAAACGCTCCGACTACTTAAAGGATATGGAATTGGTGGGAGGTTATCATCATCTACAAGCTCGAATGCACAATCGCAACAAGAGGTCCAAACTCTCTAAGATAAAGTGGAAACATTGAACGGGTTGAACAAAATCCAAGAAGAAATGATAAAGCAGCAACAAAATTCAATAAAGTAGCAACAAGAGACGATTGAAGCAAATAACAAGAAGTTTGAGGCTTTTCAAGATTTCGTGGTTTGCCAAATGGGAGTGTCATGGTCCCAACGCGACAATAGTAGTGGTGGATCGAGCTCTTCTTGGTAAGTCTACCTAGAGTATTAAATCTTAATCTAGTTATCAATAGTTTTTCAAGATTTTGAGAATTAGAGGTCAAAAGTTTAGATAAGCCATCAAATGGCTCTAAAACTCATACGAACACGTTAATCTAGAGTAATGCAACTTGTGAAAACAACCCACGCATCAATTCGACGTCCGGTTTGAAAATTAGATGAATATTTGTTAAGCTTTAAACTTAAAACTTAAAAAGCTGCAAAAATGCCGTAGGACGTCAAAACTTTGGATAAGCCATCAAATGGCTCTAAAACTCATACAAACACATTAATCTAAAGTAATGTGACTTGTGGAAACAAACCATACGCCAATTCGATGTTCGGTTTGAGAACTAGAGGAATGTTCGTTAACCTTGAAACTTAAAAAGCTGCAAAAATGCCGTAGGATGTCAAAACTTTAGGTAAACTATCAAATGCCTCTAAAACTTGTACGAACACATCAATCTACAGTAATATAACTTGTGGAAACAAATCACACATCAATTCGACGTTCAATTTGAGAATAAGATGAAAGTTTGTTGAGCTTCAAACTTAAAAAATCGCAATAATGCGGTAGGAGATCAAAAATTTGAATAAGCAATCAAATGGCTCTAAAACTCATACGAACACGTCAATCTAGAGTAATGTGACTTGTGGAAACAAACCACACGTTAATTCGACATCCGATTTGAGAACTAGAGGAATGCTTGTTAACCTTGAAACTTAAAAAGCAGTAAAAATGCTGTATGATGTCAAAACTTTAGATAAACCATCGAATGCCTCTAAAACTCATACGAACCGGCCAATCTAGAGTAATATGACTTGTGAAAACCAACCACATGTCAATTCGACGCCCAATTTGAGAATAAGATGAAAGTTGTTAAGCTTAAAACTTAAAAAATCACAATAATGCCGTAAGAGGTCAAATCATTGGATAAGCAATCCAATGGCTTTAAAACTCGTATGAACATGTCAATTTAGAGTAATGTGACTTGTGGAAACAAACCATATGTCAATTCGATGTCCGATTTGAGGACTAGAGGAATGCTTGTTAACCTTGAAACTTAAAAAGCCGTAAAACCTCCATAAGACTATAAACTAGAGGTTTGATAACTTGGGCACTGACATGTACACATTACTAAGCTAAAGAAACTCGTAGGAATAAAGGGAACCTCAATACAAATTTAGGTAAGATAACGAGAAGGAAATTTATTCAATTTATATTTTTTTAATTTCATTAATTTTACGTTTATTTTATAGGGTTTAACAATGATTTTTTTTCTTTTTTTTTGTAACAAATACGGATTGGGGATACTATTGTGCTTTTGAAGTGATGATCATGCTATTGGGATTGAGAAATTGATGAACTATTTCTGTAATTTATATCATTTTTATTCGGATATGTTTTGAACGGTTTATGAATGTTTAGAACTTGTTATGTTATGTTTTGAATTACATTATTATTAAATTTTATAGTTTAATTATGGAAGTTTTGTTTGTGGTTTGCCTTTATCGACGAAAATAATTTCTGTCGCTGAAAACATATTATGCTTTTAGTGACTATATAGCGATATATATTTCGTCGGCAAATGTGACCATTACCGATGGCTTGGGAGCATCAGTGACGACTGCTTTGTAGGCAAAGATAGGTCATTGGCAACAAAAATGCCTTGTCGTTGATGGTTACCATTAGCGACGACTACCCTTGTAGGCGAAGTGACACCATTGTTGACGAATTTGGCTTGTCGTGGATAATTACTATTAGCGACGAATGCCTTAGTAGGTGAATGTAGGCCATTAGCAATGATTCTATCGTCAGTAAAGGTTGGTCTTTTGGCGATGACACAAAATCGTCGCGGTTGATCTTCCCAAACTAGGGTTCCACGACAAATGGGCGACGAAGTTTATATCGTCGCAAAAGGGTTTTGGCAACGTATTTCGTGTTTTTAGCGATGATTATTCTCTTCGCTGTTGTGCTTTTTCTTGTACTAAGCACTCATAATAACCATGGGTTGTGAATTAATTTATATAGTCAGTATAAAATTAATTACCTCAACGTGGTCTTGTTCAATACACAAAAAGTGTATTAGTACAGCGAGTCGGATCAATATACGACGCTATTATCTATTATCCGTAACTAAGACAGGTTTACTAAAACTCTGCGCTACAGTCGTACCGATGGTTTGTCCAATTCTATCTAAACTGTGAATCAAAAACTTATATTCCACAAGAACCTTTAATCTGATCTTCCGTATGTAAGCCGAACTCTACACACCAGGGGTAATATAAGCTTTTGATTATGCGTTTCAGTAAAAATCTTAATGAAATGAGTTTTTCTATTTCATTCATTTTATTATTTCAAATAAATAATGAAATGCATTCATTACTCATTAAGATTTTCATAAAATAGAAAAATAATTTTATTAATCAATAAAATTATATACTATAAAAAAAACTCATGATTTTTAGTATACAACCATGATAATCTCCCACTTCTATTTAAAACCATAACGCCATACTTCTGATTCTCATGCCCTCTACATGACTATAAAAAGTCCTAGTCAGTAGACTCTTTGTAAAAGGATCTGCAAGGTTGTTCGCCTATAAAACCTTGGTCACAGCTACATCACCCCTTTGTACAATCTCTCAAATCAGGTGATATTTACGCTTGATGTTCTTTCTTTTCTTTAGAGCTCCTGGTTCCTTCGAGTTAGCAACCGCTCCGCTATTGTCACAGTAAAGTGTAATAGCCGACTGTGCTGAAGGCACCACATCTACATCTAGTAGAAAGTTCTCTAAACTAAACGGCGTCCTTGGCTGCTTTAGAAGCTGCCACGTACTCAGTCTCCATGGTGGAATCAGCAATGCAGGACTTCTTGATAATATTTCAACTTATAGCTCCATCTCATAAGGTAAACACATAGCGCGAGGTAGACTTCTAAAAGTCCTTATCTAACTAGGAATTTGAGTTCGTGTATCCCAAAGGTACTAAATTATCTTCTTGCTAAACTAGCATATAATCTATAGTCCTTTTTAGATACTTAATTATATATTTCACCACTGTCCAATGCTCCTGCCTTGGATTATATTGATATCTGCTAACCATGCTAATAACAAAATAGATATCAGGTCTAGTATACAATATAGCATACATGAGGCTTCCTACTGTCGAAGCATAAGGAACCGCCTTCATCTTCTCTATCTCATTAGGTTTCTTAGGATATTAATCCTTGGATAGAGTGGCTCCATGCTTGAAAGGGAGAAACTCTTTCTTAGAATCCTGCATTCTAAAACGAGTAAGGACGGTGTCGATATAACTAGTTTGTGATAAGCTCAGCATCCTCTATTTTTTGATCTTGCATAAGCTTGACCACGAGGATGTGACTGGCTTCTCCCAAGCCTTTCATATCGAACTTTTCAGATAACCATACTTTAACCAAAGATAATACCTCCAGTTCATTTCCTATGAGTAAGATGCTATCCACATAAAGTACTAAAATGACCACCACGCTTCTACCACGTTTCTTGTACACATAGGACTCGTTAGGACTTTGTTCAAAACCATAAGACTTAATGGCTTGATCAAACTGAGTGTTCCAACATCTAGATGCCTGCTTAAGTGCATAAATAGATTTCTTAAGCTTGCACAACATTTGCTTAAGTGCATAAACTGAGTGTTCCAACATCTAGATGCCCTTTGCTATGAGGCGTCTAGTTGAATCATATAGATACACTCATCGAGACTTTTATTAAGGAAAGGTGTCTTAACGTCCATTTGTCAAATTTTTTAATCAAAATGAGTCGTAATTGATAAGAGAATCCGGATAGACTAAGCATGGTTACGGGCGAAAAGGTTTCCTCATAATTGATCCTTTCTTTCTAAGTGAATCCTTTTGCAACAAGCCTATCTTTGAAGTTTCTGCCCCATCTGCTCCTCTCTTTCTCTTTTAGATCCACTTGCATCCGATGAGTTTTATCTCTTTGGGTAGTTCTACAAGTTTTCAGATTTGATTAGAATACATAGATTCAATTTTTGAATTCATAGCATTTTATCAAATATCTGCATCTTTATCTTGGAGTGCTTCGTTGTAGTTGTAGGGTTTGGTATCCAGTTTTGCTAGGATACCATCAAAAGACTCTCCCAAAAATATATACTGATCGTGTTAATGAACAACTCTCCCACTACGACGAGGCACCATCTGCATCTGTATACTAGCTGTGACATGCTATGCTGATTCAGAACCCCATGTACCATGATCCACATGCTGCTCCAGTTGTGAAACTGACATATCAATGGCAGCACCCTGAACTGGTTCAGGATTTGCATGTGTCTCGATAATCCTCCCACTACGATAAGGCAATGGGATATCGATGGCTTGTGGTTCCTCTTCTGTTCTACTGGTATTTTCTCTTAGTTTTTCTATAACAATTTTACTCTTGGACTTGTGATCTATTATATTATCCTCTTCTAAGAATCGGGCATTGGTACTAATAATGACCTTTTGATCCTTAGGATTATAAAATAAACCATCATTCATTCCTTCGGGATACCCGACAAAAAAATAGACTTTCGTTCTTGGTTTTAACTTATCCGCGTTTCCTTTCAGCACGTGTGCTGGACACCTCCAAATTTGAATATGTCTCAAACTAGGCTTGCGCCTAATCCACAATTTTGTAGAAGTAAAAGGTACTGACTTATAAGGTACCAAGTTCAGAATGTAAGTTGCTGTCTTTAATACAAATCACCAAAATAAATTGGGTAAATCCGTATAACTTATCATCGACCTTACTATTAGAGGCAATACTGCCAAGATAATTGATTTGAATACGATTTTTTCGATAAAAAAACTGGAGGAGCAATAGCCAAAAACGGCTCCAAATTTTAAAAAAAAAACTTCTGATGTCAAACGATCAAAATAAAACCCGTACTCATGTACAAGTCAAGCATTATTATGGCCTAAGACTATTCAAACAAGTAATATAGATGATAAAATAATATTATAGACTAACAAAAGTAAATAAATCATTATTAAAAATTTTACACATTTAAATAAGCCAAAAATTCACATCTACTCAAAATAATTTAAAGTAGCTTAATTTCCTACACTTAAATAATTAATTATTGCCAAAATTTTTATAAACTATAATAATAATAACATTAAAATAATTTATTTTAGTAAGTCAGAAGACCAAAAAGATACATCAAATCAATTTTAAAAATATTTTCTTGAATAATATAGTGCCAAAATACCACCAAATAAACAATTAAATCAAAATAAATCACTTTGAACTACCCAAACACACCCCAGCCGAATTCCTACTGATTTTTCTGCAAAACTTTAGATTTTAAATTTCTAAAAATCTCTCTACCTCTCATGCAACCAATTATAAATCAAGAAATTAAAAAATAAACTTGCAAACTACCAATTTTTCTATATAAACCAAGACATGGACCCTTCGTTTCTTCCTCATGTATTCAGTTAGAGAGAGAGAGAGGAGAGATCAGAAAATGTTCAAGGTGTGCTAGAGAAGAAGAA
>JAOTRH010065652.1:0-18270 GCA_034768845.1 Heliamphora exappendiculata | reverse complement strand
ATAAGTTCTGATATAATTATAATATAACTTTTAGCGGTAACTTGGCTTAAAGCAAAGATATTTGCTTTTTTTTATAATCTTGAAATCAAATAAATAAAAAAATCGTTTAGTGAAAAAGTAATTTTAAATTACTTTGTAGAGATTAAAAAAAGGGATATGATAGTTAGTTTTTTGTTTTTTAATTTTAAGTTAAAAGACTAGTCTGCTTTAAGTCGAATATCAAAGATAGCCATAATAATATGTGTTTTCCTTACAATTAATCAAATGATGCAAAAGTTGATGAGAATCATTTGAAAATGCTGACAAATTGTTGTGAATGAGTTGGTAATAATATTCATATAATTGTCATCTATTTGGTCACTATTGGCATTATTGGATACGGGTGGGGTTATGGCATCAAATTTTACAAAGGCACTCAAATAATGCTTAACATCCTAGAATCCCTTTTTAGGTAGGAGGTGGTGGGAATTCATGGGGGCAGCTCAACAAACTTGTAATGTGCACTTGCTGCTAGGTTTCTCTTGAATCAATCATATGTCAAAAAGTAATTTCAAGGGATAGTTGCTTCCAGCTAACTACTTAGATACGAGAGAATAACACACAAATTTAATAATAGACTTGAAGTCGATTGCAACACTACAACAAAAAAGATTTGTTGTGACAGAAATCGTTGTGACAAACATATAATTGTCACTAAAAATTAGTATTTTGTGACAAAAAAAGTTGTCACTAAAAAACTTTAGTTACAACTTTCTATAGTACTTTTCTGTCTGTCGCATAAATCTCGTCTTTAAATATTTGGCACCAAAAGAGATTTAGTGACAACAATTTTAGAGACAACAAAAAAGTTATGACAAAAATGGTTATTAGAGGCGACATTTTTAACTTATCACTAAATATTAATAGACCAACTTTTGTGACAATGCAAAAATATTGTAACAAAAATTATCGCTGCATTTGGTGATAATTTCTTATTTGTCACAAAATTTTTATTGTTAAATGTGTGGAGATAAAACTAAATTTGGCATCAAAAAGAGTTTTAGTGATAATAATTATGGTGACAACAGAGACGTTGTGACTAAAGGATGGCTATTAATGACAATTTTTTTGACTTATCATTAAATCTCATTATACCAATATTTTGTGACAACACAAATTGTTGTCACTAGATGTATCATTGTGTTTTTGGATACATTTTTTTATTTGTCACATAAGTTTTATCGCTAAATATGTGGATAAAAAATTAATTTGGGGCTAAAAAAGTTATAGTGATAAAAATGTTAGTGATAACAAAAAAGTTGTGACCGAAAGATAGTTATTAGTGGCGATATAATTATTATTACTAAATCTCTTTAAACCATTTTTTGGGATAATATATACATTTTTTTAAAGATTACTCGTGTTATTTTTGGAATTAGCACTCGGTTTTTTTTAGTAAAAAGAATTTTTAAGAAAAAAACATTTTGTAAAATATATATTTCTAAAAAAATTCATAAAACTTTTTTATGTGTTTAGTTGTGACTCAAAAAATAATAGTGGTAATAGTTGTGGTAGTAATAGTCTAATTGTGTAGTGGCGGCTGGGATGAGGTAGGAGGTAGGGGTTGTGGTGAGATGACAACGACGATGATGGTGGGGAAAAGTAGTGGCAGTAGTGATGGCGGCGACAACGATGACAACGATAGTGTTAGTGGGAATTGACGATGGTGGTGGCGGTGACAGTAGCGGTGGTAGGAACTAATAGCAGAGGTGGTGGTGGTGGTGGTGCGATACGGTGACAGTGGGGTGATAGTGGCTATAGCGGCCGGTGGTGTCGACGAGGAGTGGTGGCAAAAGCAGCAGTGACATGATGGTGGCAGTGGGGTGACAATGGTCATGGTGTGGTGGAGGTAATGGGTGGTGTGGTAGCAACAATGATGGGGTGGTGGTGGTGGTGGTGGTGGTAATAGCGGCGATGGTAATTGTAGGGTGGTGGTAGTGGTGGAAGAGACAATAACAACGATGATTGTAGAGATTATGGTAGTGATGGTGGAGTGAAAATGGTGTGAAGGTGATAGTTGTGACAACAGTGGTTGTGAGGCAGTAGTGATGATAAGTGATTGAAACATGTATATTTAAATTTATTATGTTTTTAACATATTTTACAATACAAATTCTAAATAAAATAAATTTATTATAGACATTAAGTAGGGGATAAGTTGGTAATGTTTCAACTCATCTTAATATCTTCTAATTAACCTACATGTGAGGTGTGAGTGTACATGCATCTATACTAGCTTGGCCTGACGATAACAAAATTTGTCACAAAATTTTTAAGTAGTTTGCGACAACCGAATATTGTCACCGAAGGTGATATGTTTTGTATTAATTTTTATATTAAATCAATAAATCTAATGATGATTATGTATATAGTGACAAAAATTCTATCAAGTTAATGACTAAAACTATATTGTACCGAATTTTTCAAAACTTTTATGTGACAATTTGAATTGGCACTAATAGTCACTTCTCTTGTAGTATTGGTGACTTAACTTATTGATCACTTGCTGGTACACTCAATGTTGCCTAATTAACGCTCAACATGTTTGTTTAGTTTCATGAAGCTGATTCATGGTTTGAATAGAACTTGTAACTCAAAAAAAAAGAAGGGTGACATCTTATTTATTATGAAAAGTTAAATATGCAGTTAATATAAATATTAATCTAAGCTTAACATTTCTTTTTCAGCATTGAAAATAGTCTGATTAGTTATTTTGTTTGTTTGAACTAATCATTTAGCTTTTATTAATCTAAAAAACTATTATCATCTTCACTTTTTAAGAAAATAGATAAATTTAACATTCATCAACAAGCATAGCAACTACCACATTATAAGTTACTCTTAAGAAAGAATTCAAGATCTCAAAATTTAAGGTATAAGTACTATGAACCTTGAGAAAGTTCCTAACTTAAGTGGTCGGTGCTCAATAAGACCTTCACCAAATTAGAGTTCAAATCCCGATAACTCTCCCTCCCCTTGTAATAAAAAAAAGGTACTATGAACCTTAATAATTATGGTACTTATACTAACAATTGAACGACACCATCACTAAATCACAGTGTCATTGAAAAGGTAAGAAAATTTGTACCCATTTCATATTTTTCTTCTTTTATTCAATTAATTACATTCCACCTTCTATTGCAATGATAATGATTTCGAGGAGTTGGGAATTAATTAGTTATCATATCTAAAGAATTAAGGTCTTAGTTTTAACTATTCCTAACCTATTTAGGAAAATTATGAGTCTCATAAATTTTGTAAATCTTTACTCAGTTTATATATTTAATGAGACGTACACATACTCAATTGGTACATAAATGTGAGTTTTATCGTAACAGGTTCTTCCTCATTAAAAAATCAGTAATACAAAAAAAAAATCAAAAAAAGAAAAAAAAGCAAAAGGGAATTGGATGTTATACTCTTTCCTTTGGTCAAATCTAGATTTTATTTTGTGAAGAAACATGGCTTAGTATATATTCTCCCTAACAAACATTTTATTACTTATTTTATTTTGGGTGAAACTATTCAATTTCAACCGTTCCCCCCAAATGGGTGCTTGAGCATTCAAATGCTCTGATTATGAGAGGAGGATTTCAATTTAAAGTTTTGGCCTTTTCTCCCTCTCTTTTATTTATATCACTTCCTCACAAACCATTTGATGCCTACCTACTCCTTACTCCTTAGGTTGTCATTCTTCTGTTAGTAAATAATAAATAATTTCCATCAAATCAAATCTTCTTGAAAGATTTGCCACTTTCAAGTGTTCTTCATATTTTATTATTATTTTGAATACTGTTTCTTTTTTATTCTTTTGTATAAATAAAATAAAAGACTAAAACATTAAATGCTTAAAGTTAAAAGTTGCTTTAACTAACCAAACCAAGGCGTCCATAGTCTAGTTTTCTAGGCAATATATTGGAAGTGTTTGTTGTTGTTTAAATTAGAATTTTTAATTTTTAATTTTTAATTTAGTAAGAAAGTTTTTTAAAAATAAAACAAGTATATATACTGTTAAAATAAGGCAACCCAAGAAGGGAGTAAATTGGATCTAAAAAAAATTAACAACTATAAATTTTTTTCAAAACCATTTTAATATTGCATTTAAATAAAGTAAATTAAGAAAAAATTAAAGCAATACAAATATTAAAAGATAAAGAATAAAAAGATAGAACCGAACGCAAATAATTTATAGTGATTCGATTTTAATTTAGCCTACGTCTACTTCTCAAATTGTTGCTTAAGTATTTTCACTATAAATGACACTTTATAGGCGTATTTCACTACAATAAAATGCACAATTGGCAATTAAATTTGCCAACGCATGGCATTTTTAGTTAGCAAATATATATTTTTGGCTACAATACAATAAAATACGTTGGCTAAAGCTCTAAAAAAATATTTATTTTAGCGACACAAAACTCATTCGTTGGCAAATAGTATTAAAAAATATTTGACGTAAAATTTTTTTTCGCCATCGGGATGTAAATTTTTTACCTACGCACTATTTATTTTTGCTAACATGTGGATCGTCGGTAAATAAAAAGTCTTTACCAACAAACTCTGACTGTGGGTAAAAGTCAGCATATTTTTAGCCGTAATAAATTTATTTACTTGTCCCAACATATTATGCATTAGTAAATAAAAAACTCATTATCGACAAATTTTGTGCATGGATAAAAATTAACATATTTTTTTAATAAATTTAATTTTAATAAGTCTATTTATAAAACTAAGTAAGTTTAATATAAACCTATGTAAAACTCCTAATTCTATGTAAAACTAATTAATTTTTTTAACACTTATCAAAACCCCTAATATAAGTAAAGTTCCTAACCAAACATTTATAAAAATTCCTAATTAACCTAAGTAACTTCAAATAGTGTTAAAAAATAATTTATGCCAATTTTTTTTTGCCATTAAAATATAAATATTTTACCTACGTATTATTTATTTTTGCCAACATGTCAAGTGTTGTAAATAAAAAATTCATTGCCAATAAATTTTGTGCGTGGATAAAAGTCAGATATTTTTTTAGCCTGTGTAAATGCTATAAATTTATTTATTTTTACCAATTTATTTTGCATTGATAAATAAAAATTTATTACAATAAAAATAAACACATTTTTTAAATCAACACAAATACCATAAATTTGTACATAAAACACTTTTTAATATAGATATAGATTAATAAAAACCCTAACCATGGTTTAATTTGTTTTCCTCTAATTCATTCAATTGTTTCCACAGCGCCTACTCCTCTCCCAGGCCACTCCTTCATCCCGTCGTCTCCTTGCGCCGCTCCTTGCGCGCGCGCCACCGCTCATCTCCACCGCTCGTCTCCACCGCTCCACCGCTCCACCGATCCTTGCGCGCGCGTCTCCGCCGCTCGTCTCCTTCATCCCGCCACCGCTCCGCCGCTCCTTGCGTGAGCGTCTCCGCCGCTCTTCTCCACCTTGCCACCGCTCCACCGCTCGTCTCCTTCATCCCGTCGCCTCTCCGCCACTCCTTGTGCGCTCGCCGTCGCCGCTCCAGTACTGCTCCTCGCGCCCTCACCCACTTTGGAAGGTATTGCACATATTTGAGACAATAGAGTGTGGGGTTTGCCAGCATCCATTCCTTGTGAGTGCCAACTGATTTCGCGTGGCTACGGTCAGTACATGCACTATATATTTTTTTATAATATTTTTCTTATTGTTTAATTTGTTATACTATATTCGATTTTCTTAACTAATAATAAAGGATTATAGTATGATTAGATCTTGGTTTATTTTATTCTCTTTATTTTATCTCTGTGTGAATTGATTTTGTTTTACTGGCATGTATATGAAAAGCTTGTGTTCCTTCAAAATCCGTTGGTACTGGCAATATTGGCCAATTTGGCCTTCTCCATGTAAATAAATATAAATATAAATATATGACGATTTGTTCACACTCAAAAACCTGCTGTTTATTATCAATAATTTTAAGTTGTGAATCTTTCTGTCTTTTTTCTTTTTCCTTTTTGTACTCTTTAAGTTTTTAACACTCATTTTGTTGCGCGTAAGAAGTTAAAAGTGAGGTGCGGATGTTATTGAGATAAAAAAATGCTAATTTCCTTGGGGTGGGCTTTCTGTAAATTGTGATGTATCATGATGTATCAATGGGTTCAATTTGATCTTTTCCCGCCATTGGGTTTATTCAATATTTTACTGTTTGGTTGCTGAGACTTTGTGGTAAGATAAAAGAGTTTGTCACGACTAAAATGAATTAAACTGAGAACAAACAAACAACCACAAGAACACTTGGTATATGTGGTTCGGTCGAAAGCTGTTTTAAGGGATTCTGTTATTTTTTATTTTATTTGCATTTTTTTTATATTTAGTGTGCATAGATCTGATCCCTTCTTTGTGATATTTTTAGATTGTAGCTTCTGTATCTAAGACAATTTTCTGTGATAATTTTGTATGTTAGTTTAGTGTAGGATTGAGAGAGAGTTAGGAATGTAGGATAAATTTATTATATATTTGTACAGTTGGTCTATGAATAATGGAATATGAGCTTTGAAAGAAGAATGTTTCTAATCATAATAATTTTGGTTACAACGCTGAGCTTTCAAAAATAAGCAAGACGATGATGAAGAAAACAATGTCGAAAGATCTACAACAATTAATGCAAGAGGTGAGGTAAATACGTATAACGATAAGAATTTTATGCCATCAAAGTACCTCGCAATATTTTCTTCCATTGCTGGTAAAGTATTTGTGTTGAAGAAATTGTTCCTTTATCCAAACTCTGGAATATAACATGTGAGATGTGTTCATTCTGTGATAAAATTAGTGAGCTTATTTTCATACTATTTTGAAATACCTATACTAGTTTAAGTAATCATTACAAATTAGGGAATTACGAAAAGGCAAAAGGTTGATTGTAATGACATTTTGATTGTATGTGTTCTTTTCTTCCTTTTTGATTTTCCTTTTTTCCCCGCCTGTATGTAGTATTTTTTCATTGCAGACTTGATGATCCATGCCTTTCCTGTTGTTATTAATAGTACAATGATGGCAATAGAGGGGGAGAACACAACTCGTGTTTCAAATGCTCTTGGTGAAAACATTTGGGATCATGCACCAGTTCGACTAATTGGTTGGAAAGAGATTGATTTTGAAATTAAGGAGTCTATCGTGATGAGAGTTGGGGTAGTACAAAATAAATAATACTTGTCTCATATTCTAATCATCTACTAACGTACTTCTTGCATGATAGAACAAATATTCTAATTATTTATTTCAATTGTAGCAAGTTTTTGAGCTTGGGGACTACAAAAATGATCTGGTTCTTCAGCACATTATTGATCAAAAGTGTAAGCAATTATATTTAGAATGGAAATATAAGTTACATAAGCACTACATTGCCCTCAAGGAGGAGAAAATTCCTGACCCCAAGAGTCATCCATTACATCCTTGTAAGCTAGAAGATTGGATAAACATGATTGACAATATGTGGGAGACCGAGAAATAGAAGATACCATTTATTGACTTTGTTAGATTAGTACTAACACTTTGTAAGAGTTATATATCATTGATTTTGTTGTTTGGTTGCCTTTTGTTTTATCACAAGACAAATCTAACAAAGCAAAAGTTGCACGACCTTGTGTGAAATATAATCATACAAGCGGGTCTATGTCGTTTTTATCGCGATAATCTATGGTGGTAAGTGCCGGTTCAAATAATATATATTTCATTATATATTTTTACTACTTTGTTGTAGTCTTATAAAATAACTCTATGGAATTATAGGTTAAAAAGAACAATGGTAAACAATTGTCTATTGTGGAAAAGTTTAAAGAAACTCACATACGACATCAACATGGAGAAGACGTGTGGATAACTGACAAGACTCAAGAACATCATGTATGTATGAGTTAGTTCTATTGTAAAGTTAGTCTTATAAATTATTTCTAGTACATAACTGTTATAGATAAAATTTATGAATTTTAAACATTACAGAATGAAATACTTTCAAAGATTGTTGAGCAATCGCAGCCTAATGTCACCAATCCGTTATCTGAAGAACAAATTTCTATACATGTGCTTGGAAAGAGGTCGACCTTATTCAAGGGATATGAGACTCGCAAGAATACCAGTTCATGTAACACAGCCTAAAGAGCCTGATTCTGATGTAGTTGCTTTGCGAAAAAAAAGTGAATAATTATGAAAAGACTATGACAGCATTTCAAAATGTCTTGCAAGCATTAGCGGTAAACGCAGAGGTTGATCCAGCTAGCATTCCGGACATAGTTCCGGATAACGAAAGCGACGATGACACATTCAGTGAAAGACATGATGTTGTTTCTTCTCTTTAAGTAGAATTCGAGCAACTTTATGATTGCATTAATTTTTGAATATTTAGATAACTAGCTTATTAATTTTAGTACACTTGAATTTGATTTTTACCTTTTGAATGCACTTTAATCTGAAATTACTTTTTGATTGATACTTACATTTTGGGATTAATGATTATAATTTGAGATATTTGATGTTGATAATTACTCTTTAAATTTAAATATATTAGTTGGATTTGATTTGAATTAAATGTATGTGAGATTAGTTTTTATATTGTGCATTTCTGAAGGAATTATAATTTGACAAAACATGACAATTCAAAAAATAAAAAAAGAAATCGGAATTGAAAACTATAATATAATATTTTTGGCAATGAACTCACTTATGGACAAAGATTTGTTATTAGCAACACATTTTATTGTGTCGACAAAGTAGTAAATTTAAAATATCATAATCACTTTTAATGGCAACTATTATCGTTGGCAAAAGTGTCAAAGCAGCCTTGATATGAATGACTTTTGCCAATGAATCATATATTTGTCGACACAAAATTTAGCTTATTGGCGATGTAAAATTATGTTGGCAAATCTATCTTTTTGCCAACGTGTAGACTATACGTTGGTGAAATTTTTTAGTGACGCCTTCTTATCAATGACGTAGCGACGCACTGATTTGTATTGACAAACACTTTTACCTACGAAAATTGACTTTTACCGATGATTTTTGTTGCGTTACCAAAACTATTTTTTGTTGTAATGTTTCAAGCTTTTACAATTTTCAACACTTCGCTTGAATGAACTGAATGTTTACGGGTACATTCACAAGTCTAACAGCTTTAAGAATATTCTATGAAAACAGGTCAATGTTTTCTTCTAATTTCTTTTGAACTCTTCTTTGATGAGTTTCACTCACTCACTTAAAGGATAAATGGTGACTCACTCTTGAATAAAATGAATGAGATGTATTAATGAAAAATACTCATTCTCTTTACAGAAATAATTTACAATAAATGAGAAGGTAAAGAGAAATGAGGAACAAGAACTGGAGTTACAGCAATAAATGTGAGCTTGAGATTTCTGATATTGATTTGAGCAATAGAACAGTAAATACAAGTCTTCAATGTAGTAAATGCTGAGAATTTACTCATTATATAAGTTCTTGTGCATTCATGATCGTTTGAGGTAGGTGAGAGTAATAAATACAAAAAATTCAACTGTTGAGATCTGCTGCGATTTGAATTTTCGTCGCCGGTGTCGACACAAATACCTTTGGTGTCAATACAAAATATTTAGGGCAGGGTTCTACAAGTGGATGGATCGACACGAATTTTCTGATGGGTCGACACAATTTCTGCATTCCACCTTCCAACATCATGGTGTCGACACCTTTAAGATCTAGTGTTGACTCGTTTGAAACTTTAGTATCCGGAGGAACAACTTTGTGTTGATTCAACTTGCCTTTGGTGTCGACACTAATTTCTGCAGGAAACCTTGGGACTTTTGTGTTGACACATTTGTGCTTTGGGGTCGACACCAAAATTCTGCAGTCAGCCTCGGTATTTTTGTGTTGACACATAGTCTTGGAGTCGACACCAAAAATTTGCAGGAGGTCTCGATTTTTTTGTGCCGACACAATTTTCATTTATGTCGACCTAAACTTCCGAATAACAAAAGTAAGGATCACTTTTGTGTCAACACAAAATTAATTTGTGTAGACTTTTTTGGGTCTTGAGAGCTTTGGCTCTTTTGTGTTGACATAAAACTTGTTTGTGTCGACACTAATACTTTAATAGCTGAAGATCAACTTGTAAAATAGTTTGAGTGTTAAACCATTTGATCAATGGATGTTGACACACTTGATGAGATTCAAGTATGCTTTGCCTTAAAAGTGTTTTGACTTATTTTTCAATTGGTTCCAACACAAAATATTTTTATTCAAAAATACTTAAGTGTTTGAATTCTTTTAAGAGATAAGTTATTTTTTTTACTAAGGTGTCAATTTTAATTGTTCAGAATGTGTTAACACTTTCATTTTGAAAATATAAAATATTATCATTTTAAAATTTATTTATTCTTAAAAAATAAATTATTAAAATTATCAAAATTAAAATAAAAAAGCCATTGGGCTAACATATACTTTTAATTTCTTGCTTATAATTTTTTATTCTAAATCAACAGACACAAATTTCTTTATTTTAAGTTATAAATTTACAATTTTAATAAATATTTATAATTTTTAATTAAAATTAAAATTATATTTTTTCAACTATAATTTTTAAATTCATAATTTTTACTATAGCAAACACCCTTACTATTTCATGCTTAAAAAACAGAACCATTGTTTTGATACTTAAACATGTATTGCTTCCCCAGAACCCTAATGCACTTAGGGCACGTTTAGTATTTCAGACAAAAATTATATAAAATATGAGGGATAAATATAATGCAGGTGGTTTCACATATTTTTTTTAATACCAGAGATCATATAATAGATTTTGTGTATAATAAAAAATTTAATTCATATTTAATTAAGGTAAAATAAAAAATGAGATAAGAATTTAAAATTATTTTTTTACCATTAAAAAGGAGCAATTTAAAAATTAATTTTTTTTACAAAATTTAAAAAGTTCATTAAAAAGGAAAAAAAAAAGTTTTCAAAACAAATCCCGAGCACTCTGGTTTGGCTTCTCGTAAGATAGTTGATGTTACTATTATGATTATTATGCTTTACCAAGGCCTAGTTCAGCTCCTGAATTTAAAGTCTTTTAGTTTAAAATCTGAATAAGTTCTTAGATCCCATTTGTCAACTTTTAACTTTTTTGTGTCTTTGTTTATTGGCTAATACTTTTTTTATTTTTTTATTTTTTAATCTAAAATATTTTTATATATTTTTTAAAATGCCGTATCTTTTATCATACGTATTTATTTTCATTAAAATTATATTTTTATCTTTTAACATACGCATTCATTTTTATTAAAATTATATTTTTAGAATTTACTTGTCGTGATCTAGCAAACAAGATCTATATCAAACATAAAATTATGTAAAAAAATTATAACTTCTTTTTTATTTAAACTTTTTAAATTTATTGATTTATTAACTTTTGTCTTAAGGTCATTGTAAGTCAAAGCTTAATGTCTTATTGCTTAAGAAATAACTAAGAGTGAATATATTTTCATGATCTAAATACAATTATTAACAAATATTGAGAAATTACAAATGGTATAATTCACATTATCCAAGTTGATTCGCTCAAGTGAAGAAATATTTTTAGTATTTTATGTGATTATTAGATCAACGATTCTATATAGGGTTGAATGTTGAGGTCCTAAAAAATATTACAAAAATAAGATAAGTTTTACTGAAATAAAAATGTTAGGATGAATGTGAAGTAAAATTAAAAAAAATACAATTATAAATATAAAGATTCGTAAAATGGTAAGAATCGTATCAATAAAATATAAGTTTTAAAAAATAGAATAAAATTATTTGAACACATACAATGTAGATCAATTGATGCAGTACTAAATAAAAATAACAAAATCATCAAAAATGAAAATACCATGGAATAGATTTAAATTGGCATGAGATGTTGTATTAAGAAAATATATGAACTTATTAAATACTAATTAAAAATATAATTCTTAACAGAATAGAATAGCGTAAAAAAATTTATGTAATTAACACTAATTAATTAGAACAAAAATTTAATTTAATTTGATTTAATTTGGTTACAAAATACTAATAAAGCGCAATTTAACCGCAAGCAAAACAATGGGATTACATAAATATGCTTCACATGCAGAGAAGCATTTGAGTGGGTACTTGAGTGTTTCTTATTTATTTTTATTTTATTTTAATCATCTCTTTAATGCAAAATTAAATTATTTTATAGTTTTGAAATAATATATAGCAATATTTTTGCCATGATGTAATATATTTTTTTTATAAAAAAATAACTAATAAAAAAGTGAGGGATAATGATCACCATCGCAATAATTTTATTATTTGTGTTGGTACTTTGTTCGTCGCTAAAGCCATTTTGCGACGGTAATCTGTATCTAAAAACGATCTTTTTAAAAGCCTCTTGCGTCACTTTATTTTCCATCGCTAAAGCTTGTATTGCTGTCGTAAGCATTTGCGACGGTTGCGTGTCGTCGCTAAAACGCTTTTGCAACCTTAATGTAGGGGTGCTATGCTTAAAATGCCTGTGTTTAATTTTTAAAATATATTTTTTATGATTAAATTTATTTATTAGGTAAAATTCGTCGAATTTTTTATTTAAATAAAAATTTAAATTTATTCGATAAGTAATTTGAATAATGACCTCTCAAATGAAACAATACTAGTGGCCTGTTTGGGCTAAATTTTGATTATTTTGTTTATTTTTATTTTTTAAAATTTTTTTATTTTTGATTTTTTTTTTTTATGTTTTTGAATTGAGATGAAGCGAGATAGCAAAAGTTTTTTATCAAAAAAAAAATTTTATTAAAAATAAAAATAAACAATATAAAAGATCTGGCATATTAGCTAATTTTCGTTCTTTCTAAATTTTTTTATATTTTGCTTAAAAAATTTATTTTTTTAGTTAAGAAAAATCGAACAATATAATAGTTTTAAAATAAAAAAATTAATAATTATTCCTAACAGAAAGGACTGATTTTTTTAAAAAAAAATAATAATAATGAAAGAGCGAAAAGAGATGGGATACCTTATGACTTTTTCAAAATCCTGTCCCATTATCTTCTCCCCAAATTTCGGTGATTACCTGCTAATACCATTCAAGTCCTTATTTGATTAACCGGTTTAAAATTGGCTTTTTGCATTTTTTTTCCTTAAAGCTCAAAAAACTAAAAAACTTCTTTTCCCAACTTAAAGTTTTTTAGTGTTTTTTTTTTTTTTGTTGCTTTTCACATAATTTTTTTTATATTTTTTAAAATTATTATAACTTTTATGATACATATATATTTTTTATAAAAAAAATTATATTTTTAAAATTTAATCGTCAAAATCTATTAAATAAGATTTATATGATTATAAATTATCTAAAAATAAAATTTTAAAAATTATAATTACTTTCAACAAAGTTTTTTATTTTTTTGACTTAAAATAACTTTAAGCATTTAGCTTAAAAGTTACCCATATTCTAACTAAAAAAAACTTTTTAGTTTTTTTGACTTAAAGTCGAATTACCAACGAACTCTTAAAGTTAAATTTTATTTTTTGGTTTTAAAGTTATAAAAAAGGCATCTTGTTTTGTTTAGCAACTCTAATGCTTATTGTATTTTCTGTTAATGTTTTTTTGTCTTCTTGCTTTCTACTTACATTTATGCCATTCACGAACTTTCATGAGAATTTTTTAGATTGATATTCATTTTTTATATTTGTTTAAAATCCACCCATTTATTTAATCAATCACGATTAATATTGAATATTAAATTATATAAAAATAAAAAAATAAGATATCAAGTAAAAATCATAAAATATTATAGAATTTACATGCAATGGATGGCTAAGATATATTTTGTGTAATTAATTTGTGATTAATTCTTTATGAAAGCTCTGGCCACTAATTACATCCAATCTTAATAACTTTAGAGCATGTTTGAATTGAGATATTACGAGGCATTAGATTGGACAAAAAAACACTAGCCCCACAATGTCATATTTTGTCTCTTAAGATTAATAATTTCACATTTGTATCAAAGGACTAGAACTAATAATTCGACAAACACCAGATTATTAATATATCATTCATAGTATTAATAATACCAAGATTCTCTTGGTATTATTAGTACCAAATTTTAAATTATCTTTTTTCATTATCTTACGGTACACAATAACTCTATAAATTCTATCTTATTCTTTATCCGACTCTAACTAAGTCTGAACAAAATTTCTCACTGTATAAATAATTCATTCTATAATCACATAATACTAAAAAATCGTGTGAATGCCATAATATTATTTATCCCTCTTATTATATTCAATCTCATTCGAAATACCAAAGAGCCCATTATAGTATGCTTTTTTGTTGTTTTTGTTTTATTTTTTCAACAAACTTAATTTATTGGATGTTGGATGTTGAACATTTACTATATGATTGACAAAGAAAATTAAATTATTATTTCCATGACTCAATTATAGAGCCTTACCCATTTTCCCTTCATTTAAAACAACTCCCACAATAGCAAATTGACCAAATGTTACCAAGTGGTAATAGTTTTTCTAACTAACTTCTTTATTTCACATCTTACTTCATTACTACCTTTTAAGTAAAAAAAGAATATCCAAAAACCAAAAGTAAAACCCATAAAAAAGTGAACAAAAATAGCTACAGAAAGAGAATATTTTGGCCCTATTTGAGCTAAATTTCAATTATTTTGCTTATTTTTATTTATTTTTATGTTTTGACTAAATTTTTTACTTTTTCGAATCGTCTCGATGAGATAAATTGAGAAAGTAAAAAAAGAAGTGATCAAAAGATTAAAACAATTTACTAAAGATGAAAATAAGCAACATAAAATTTAACTTATTTGTTGATTAGCTTATTTTATGTTATTTTTATTTTTTATGAGCTTTTTAATATATTGTTCAGAAGAATTTACTTTTTTGAGTCTCGATGAGATGAATTGAGAAAGTAAAAAAAAAGTGATTAAAAAATTAAAACAAATCACTAAAGACGAAAATAAATAACATAAGAATTGGCTTATTAGTTGATTGGCTTATTTTTATTTTTATGAGATTTTTAATATATTATTCAGAAAATTTTACTTTTTAAAATTGTCTCGATGAGAAGAGTCAAAAAATATAATAATTTAATTAAATAATTAAATAATTTACTAAAAATAAAAATAAATCAAAAAATAAATAAATAAACAATTATCCCACACGGGGCTTAACAATGGTGGGTGGGTTGGTATATATATATATATATATATATATATATATATATTCTACAACTTGAAAAGAAAAAAGTTATTGATATTAGTGGAGTGCCAGTTAAAGTCTCTCCCACAGTTGAGATCTAGAATTTACTTAAGCAGAAATGAATTGCGTACCTTTTGGCGAGAGGAGTGATGCTTTTATACAAGGATCACTAGGCGTGAATTCAATAGTACTCAATGAATTCAGGATTTTGGTTGATCTCATATTCCTCAATTAGAGTAATTTGAACCACAGTTTGAGAGATGAGGTATTTTCTTCGTTGGTCTCACAATGGAATGAGAACAATATGTGATTTGTCGATCGATCGACAAGTCTTTGAGCCGCACATTTGTACGAATTAGGATCTATTTAAATGTGCAGTTCTAATTAAAACGAGGCATTATAACAATGAAAAGAGAACAATATGTGATTTGTCGATCGATCGACAAGTTTTTGAGTCGCACATTTATACAAATTGGGATCTACTTAAATGTGCAGCTCTAATTAAAATGAGGCATTATAACATCCGGTAAGAAATAATTTTTTTGGAGAATGATCCATGTTAAAAGGGAACATGAGTGCATGATGTATTGTGTCTTTTTGAGGAGGATACATTTTTTATTATTTAAATTTGTAAGATTTATAAATTAAACTTTTTATAAAAATAAATGAATTGACAAAAAACTAGTAACAATATGATTAGACATAACATTACCAGATAAATAATTACAATCGATAGTGTTTTTTGGATGATGGGCTCCAAATTCTCTAGTAACAATTTATAGATTTTGGTAATTTTTATTAATGTTGATATCAGTTAATTTGAGCCCTTAACTAATAAAATTTAATTTTAAGAATTTAGTATTAAGGGGTACTTTTAAGTGGAATTTGATGAAGTTAAAACTAAAATTAGCCCTCGTTTGGCAATCGACTTAAAATTGGCTTAAAATTGATGTGTTACCTTTTTTGCTTAAAATTTTAAAAAATTAAAAAGTTTCAATTTTCAACTCAAATACTTTTAGTTTTTTTTGGATTTTACATAACTTTTTTTATATTTTTTAAAATATAATAACTTTTATTATACATATCTATTTTTTATAAAAATTATATTGTTAAAATTTATTCGTCAAAATCTATCAAACAAGATTAATATTGAACATAAAATTATGTAAAAATAAATTTTAAAAAATTATAATAGCATTAAACGAAGTTTTTTACTTTTTGACTTAAAATTACTTTAAATTTTTTACTTTTTTCAATTAAATAAATTTTTAAAATAGCTTAAAGTCAAAAAAATTAACTTAAAAAGCCCGTTGTCAAAAGAGCACGTAACAGTTAAACTCAATGAACAATTCCATCACAAAAAAATGTCTAATGCCAATCTTTTAGATAATTATTTAATAGTAGTAGAGTAACATGTAATTATCTATATGGCATCTGTATTTAAAAATCTAGCAAAAATTAATTAATTTAAGTATAATAATATTAATTTATCTTTATTAAATATAAAAGATAAAAATAAATTATTTAATATATATTATTTTTTTTTTATTTATCAAGAATAATACATTATATGATTTCACATACTATTACTAAATTATCTAATATTTTTTTTATTTTTAATCTTTTAGAAAAATCGTGTACTATAATTGATAAAAAAATTAATATATTTAAGAGATGATTATTCTCCGTTTTATAGAAGAGAGAAGAGGTCCTTTTAATTCCTTGAAAATATTTTTTTAATGAAAACATTTTTTTGTTTAAACAAATAGTTAGTGTGCATGTATAGAATTCTTTTTAAAAAAAAGAAATGAGAAAAAGTTAACTGACTATTTAATTGAGAGCATTATATGGCATATTTATTCATTTTTTAAAATTAAAATATTTTTTCTTTTCAATTTATATCGATAAAAAGAATTAAAAAAGTAAAATAATTATGCTTAAAAGATGAAAAAAAAATTATTAAATAAAAATAAATAATATAAAATTTGATTTATTACCTTATTTTTAATTTATCAAATTTTTTAAATACGTTTATATTTTGGTAAAAAGAATTACTATTTTAATTTTCCTCAATTAAAAAAACTATATAAAACATAATAATTTAATTAAACTAAATTATTCACTTAAAAATAAAATAAAACAAGCAAATAATAAATAATATTAAACGGTGCCGTCAGAATTGGTTTGCCGATGACTTTTAAAAACTCTCCAGATTTAGAAATAGAAATAATTTACTTAAAAGTAAAAAACTCAAAAAGGAAAATAAAAAGTTGCCAAATCATCACTTTGGACAGAAAATGTCGGGTATTTGATTCGACGGAGGCTAGTTTCTTCAGACATAATAAATACCCTCCAGAATGTTCTGAGTTTTTAAAATTGGTTGTTACCTTTAAATTTATTATATAAATTAATTATTAAAAAATTTAATTTTAAAAGTATTACAATAAAATTTATTTTAAAATAGTTTGTTTTAGGTTTTAAAGTTGTTTTTACATGATAAACAAAAGCACAAATTTTGACAAAAAAAACTGATACAAAATTTTTAAAAATTCAAAAAAAATACTGTTAAGAAATTGGATATATATATATACATATATATATATATATATATGTGTGCCTTCGCGGCCGAAGCACATGAAATGCGTGGTGTAACTCGAATTGATTGATGCATAAAAATTTGTGTTGGAGATTTCCTTTATTAGATATTAGTTAGTATTGGAAAGCAACATAGATAAATTACTGATGGATAAAAAAGAGTAATAAAGAAAAAAACATTTGAGTTGAAAAGTAGAAATAACAAAAAATCATTGCTGATTACAGTTGAAATGGAAATTTAAAAAAATAACTGTTCATAATGGAACAATTTACATATTAAACCTTGTAGTTAGTAATAAATGGAGAGTAACTTCTAGATAAATATATAGTTATAAAATGTGACAAGCTTTCACTTTTTATAATATGAGTTCCCTTTAAAATAGTA
>JAOTRH010065641.1:0-18272 GCA_034768845.1 Heliamphora exappendiculata | reverse complement strand
TCAACATTTAGTAAATATTGAACACTCTTAACAAATATTCAAATAAATAAACAAATGAGACAAATAAAGTTTTGATTAAACCAAAAAATAGAAAAAAAAAAGAATAATGATGAAACCAGAAAATAGAAAAAACAGAATAAAGTTTGATGGGAGCCTCCGAACCTGAAAGCGATGCGTCAACGGCCCCTTTGAAAACGAGACTGTCTCACTGTGCGTCGTGCGAGACTGTTCGTGTTCGACTTCGACGGCGACGAGCTTTGTGGTGCGGCACAAGGTATTGTTTTTGTGGTCGACGTCCAGAGAGCAGCTTTTGGTAGTCCCTGTTGCAACGGCGACGAGCTGTGGTGCGGCGCAAAGTAGGGTTTTTGTGATCCACGTCCAAAGAGCAGCTTTTGGTGGTCGCCTGTTGCGACGGCGTCAAGCTGTGGTGCGGCGCAAGGTAGGACTTTTGTGTTTTGTCTGATGAATTTGTTTGATAATAGGTTTTTTACTAATCTGATATAAAAATATTATCATAATAGCTCACTTTTATTTATATTTACGTTCTTTTATTTTTTAAAATAGCATAAAAGCTCCAAACGTGCTACTAAACGTACCCAGGCCGTTCCACAATTGTACCCAAAATGTACCCGAATACTGAAAAGGCACCAGTGCTTTCTTGGCATACCCGCTATGTACTGGTTTCGTACCCGTTCCCACGGAGTACCCAGTGCGTGTACAGAACCATTCACGGAGTACCCCGTGCTTCATAGTTTCTTAGTAATGCTTGTTTATAGTGAAGGAGCCGACTGAAAATGCCAGCCTGTTCACTTATGCAGTAGAAGTAAAGGTGCTCCATGGGCAAGACCTCTTCCTCCTCCACGGGAAGTTTTAGACCACGATAATGCTGTTAAATCAATCCCTCACATGACAAACTTTGAATCAGTCGATCAATCACCAGTGGAACAGGTGAAGTTCTTTTTTTTTTTATTTATGGAAAAAAGAAAAGGCTTCATATCTCCAACTTCAGATTCCTACAGTTTGTCTTAAGAATATTTTGGTTGTGTTTTACAAGGCCTGCCCCATTTGCTTGACAAACTCAAGGGATATGGCATTTGGATGCGGTCATTTGGTAAGCATTTGACGTAGTGTTTTGTTGCCATGCGCATAAACAGCAAAAAGTCACGATGTTCGTTTGTAGTGTTTTTGGGTTCAAATTTAGGGATGATGTATTTTTAATTATGTTTATTCAATTTTGACTGAAACTAAGTTAGTACTTCGTGTGTAAGCCTAATAACTCTAGCAGGATACCACCTGTCATGGGAGATGCCAAGTAAGATAGAAGATTTGTGTTTGTCCTCATTTTCGCTGAACTGTTTTTTCTTTTCTAGTTCTGCCATCAAAAGATTGCAGATATTTTCAGTGGTTATCATTTCTGCTTGTGTGTGTGTGTGTGTGTGTGTGTGAGAGAGAGAGAGAGAGAACTCTAGTTTGCTTATTTTAGGTGTTATAGTTGATCTTCTGTGCACAAGATAATAACCAATTTCAGCTAGAAAAGCAAAAAATGAAGTATAATAATTGCAATACAAGAAGAAATGTGGCTAATTGTTTCTGACATCAGATGTGTGTATTTTCTTTGATTAAATTATGCAGAGCGCGGCTTCAAATACCTCCCCCCCCCCCCCCTACCAAAAAAAAACAAAAAAACAAAAAAAACAAAAATAAAAAAACCCCATCCCCAAGAAGAGACATGTTAATGAAAAACATCTAAAATTTGTTCTCCTTTTTCTCAGTCCATAGATTTTATGCTGCAAAATGTGCATCCGATTCTTAATCTGTCATTTTTTTCCTGTTTTAGACTTGCAAGGATTGTGGCGTGACCATTTCTTCATGCCCTTTGTGCCGGAAACCAATAACTGCTCGCATCAGACTGTATTCTTGAAAGGGAGAGTTATGGATGTGAAACACTGCTGTGTCTGCGTCAATCCTAAGGCCGTAAGTTAAGCAATATTTTCCATTTCTGACATTTCTGATGTTCTTCAAGTATTCATGCAAAATCCAAAATGCAATAAACTTTCAAAAGCAGTTTTACGACATTATTTGACTTGCATTTGTTCTTTGTCAGTATATACTTGTGGTTATTGTTGTATTCAAAGTTGGGTGTGTAGAGCTTACTGTGGAATAGGAATTTGTTATGTACATTTTTTGAAAATTGTACAATGAATTTGTAAAATAATGATTTGGAGATATTTCAATAATCTTTTCTTCGTTGAGCTTGTTTTGTCTAGTTAAGCCATAGGACAAGTTTATCTTTTTATCTTCAGCACTGAACAATGGATTTGATTTCCCATATCTGATCACTGCTCATATTAGTGTAAAGTTATTCTGCAATTCTTCAATTTTCTTCCCTGGCTCTATCTTAAGCGGGTCAAACGCCTGATCAATCCCCCTGCTCCAACTCCCGAGACACTCTCTAATTCCTTTCTTTCCTGCTAGGATGCTCTCCGGATTCAATAGAGATAAGATCTCGGTTTTGATCGCGATGCCAAGAGATTGGTTATAGAAAATTTACATTTGTTGGTAGCACCTTATGACATACTTAGAAGATAAAAGATTCACAGTATTAGGCGTATGCATTGGACCAAGAGACATGTATGTAACGATCTCCAGAAGTGTCATGTGTACATGAAAAGGATTTGTTAATAGATGACAGGAATATTGCTAGGTCTACAGCCTTATTGGTGGTTTTAAGTTTCTCTTCATTTTACATCTCTTTATTTTCGTTCATTTTGGGGCAAGTGTGGCCACTTTGATCACACTTTGATGATAAGAATACTTCAGCTTATAACCCCAGTGTGGCCACTTTGATCATACTTTGATGATAAGAATACTTCATCTTATAACCCCAGTGTGTAGACTTTGCATATGAAAAATAAAGTTCATCACATATCATTAAGTACCTAAACAAATAAACAAGAATAAACGATAAATAAAAGACACCTAAACAAATAAACAAGAATAAACGATAAATAAAAGACACCGTTTGTTTTGAAAATGAATGGAATTTGGTCATACACTTAACAATGCCTGCCGAAGTTGATCTTTTATGTGAATGATCTACACATTGGGAGTTACAAGTGAATGGTTCTTATCATCAAAATATAATTGAGATGGGCTATGAAAATGGTGAGAATCAAAATGGAGAGGAACCTCACCCAATGAATTGGCCTTTCTTACCTTTCTGTTTTGCTCTAAATAATGTTCACGACGTGATGTGTGTTGACATGATGCATGTCTGTGGCCATGCCAGGATAGTTGATCTCCAAATTTGGGTTCTTGCGCCAAATTTGATTTCAGTCAAACCAATTGTGCATAGCTCGAAGCAACAAAGCTTCTTGGTTCGTCGTTTGCCTCAATTAAGAGAGCTTCTAAATTTGTAAGTGCTTGGAAAATAAACATTAAGACCTGAATGAAATAAACTTGGAAATTGTGTTGAATTTGTGAGTTGAAATGAAGTACTCTCGGAGGTATTTGATGAACATAAACAAATAAGTATTGAACTTTGAATTTATAAGTTGCGAAAAATGAAAGATTTTATCAAATTGATGGATACACCTTTATGGCCTACATAAATGTATGTTATAAATGCAGTTTCATCTTTGGTTTATGGTTTATATATAAGTAAAAGAGTTTTTGCATAAGAAGTGACATAGAATAATTGGACAAAGAATTAAATTCTTGCAAATAAATATATATAATCTTAGATATCTATAATATAAGTGTTCTTGAAGAATTAGTTATTTTGCATATTTGAGTTCAACATTTATTTATTAGTACAAAGTTTTTCAATCAATTATCTTCACAACACGTTATCAGCATGAAGGAAAAGATCTAATTAGAAGGAAAAGATCTATTTTTGCAACACTAAGTAACGTAACAACTTTTGCCGTTTGCATATATGTATTAGTTATAATATGCATTTAATATATATGTATCAAATGAGTAATATTTAATATTTAAGTTTATTCTCACAATAGCTAAAATAAAATATTTTGTTTATAACATAATACATACATTGGATGAAAATATATATATAAATATAATAGAAATATGTAAACTTGGTTTTTGATTATAACTCAAATAATATTTATCTTTATACTTTGAAGTGCCCAACAAATTAATTTCACTTCTCTTTGTTTTTAATTATTTTTTTAGATATTGTCAAATTTCTTAAAATTGGAATTTGTGATTCTTGATATTTTGGAAAACAAATATTTATCTTGAATTTTTTATAATCAGATCCACCTTGATGCTATAAACTATGGAGAGACAATAAAAGATGAAAATGATGCATCCTTATATGATCGTGCAAAGGCAATGATATCTGTCATCATCTCTCAAAAGAATTAAAAATTGAATATATCATGGTAAAATATTCTCTTATTTTGTGAAATAATTTAAAAAAAAAATGTAAGTATTAAAAGATTGTAATTCTCTTAAAAATTCATTATGAATGATTACACTTGAGATTACAAGACTTTAAATCAATTAGTAAGTAGAATTTTACTTTATTTAAAATTATTTTACAATTAAAATTATGTATAGAAAAAATTTCTAAAGAAGATATACTTAAAAAAATTTACTTCACATTTCATGCTCTAATTTACTTATGAAGCAGCAATATAGAAAGAGCGTAATTTTAAAAAGTATTATGAATTGATTTTTTATTTTCTGATGACTTGATAAAATAATGAACATTTGATGAAAAATTACAAATCTCGTCCAACTGGATCTATTCTATTCATTGAATCGAATAATGTATCATTTAATATAAATGCATTTGGCCGATACAATTTTTAATGAGAAATCTAAATGAATTATCTAGAGAGACGTGTCATTCCTCTTGGCATTCTTCGTTACGTGAAATTTATTGGAATGGTTTGTAAATGTGGCATGGCTACTTGATTAAAGTAAGTGATATGGTTTATTCTTATATTGATTAGTTTTCTAATTCTTTTATAGAAGGTTATGTTCCCGAGACGAGGTCGAGGTAGGGTCGCAGTTTCACGCAATCTCTTGAAGGCGGGGATGTGAATGCCCCACCGAACAAGTAGGAGGCGCAGATTTGATGCGTGAAATGGTTAATGCCATATGGCAGCTGGCCGAGGCAACGAGGGGTGGAGCTAGAGCTCCTGAGCTTAGGGCAACGTTTGCTATGAGAGAATTTCAACGTTGGATCCTCCAACGTTTAGTGGAGATCCAGACCCTAAGGAGGCTACGAAGTGGTTAGAGCTTATTATGAAAATTCTCGATACCTTGCAAATCGTGGAGCATGATCTGAGAGTATCTTTTGCTGCATTCTAGTTGCGATGGGATGCTCACAAGTGGTGGAAGTTTACCCGAACAACAACTGAGGGTACTTGGGCTGAGTTCACTAGGGTATTCCATTAAAAGTATTTTCCTGAGTCTTCAAAGGATGTGTATAGGAAGGAGTTTCTTTCCCTTACCCAGGGTGGCATATCAGTTGTTCAGTATGAGGCGAAGATTACGAGTCTGTCTCGCTTTGCACAGGAAGTAGTGGCCACTATTGATCTACGGGTCAGGAGATTTGAGTGTGGGCTTAGACCCGCCATCAGAGATAAGGTAGTAGCTCTAAGAATACGCATCTTCACAGAGTTGGTCTAGTCAGCAATTTAAGTTGAGAACACTCTTACAGAGACTCGTAAGGCTAGATAGGTTAAGACCTATCAATTACAGTTAGAAGGATGGCGGTTCAAGCAATAGAGGCAATTTGGTTCGGGTTCTTTTTCTATGGGACCACAATAGCAACATTCGAATTCCGCATCTTCTGTGGTGTCATCAGGGCGATTAGATCGTCGAGATATTATATGTTAATTTGGCGACAGTTAGGTCATCGTGTGAGTGACTGCCCACAAAAAGGGCAAACCCAGAGTCAGACTCAGTCTCACTCTCAGCCTTAAGGGAGCAGACCGTCGACTTGTTTTGAGTGCGGTCAGTCGGGACACATTTGCCGCAATTACCCTAAAGGAGGGAATCCTTAGAGTATGTCTAGTTTGTAGCCGGTCCAATGTACTCAAGGACGACAAGGTTGTAAGCAGCCGCTGGCAATACAAACGTCCAGGGTTGCAGATGGGACCACTTCGGTCCAGTTAGTGAGACAGTCAGGAACACGGGGTTACGGTGGACAGAACTAAGGAACGCATGGGCGAGTCTATAATATTTCTGAGTCAAGTGCTTCTAAGGCACCAATTGTGCCAGATGCTACTGCCAGTACATCAGTGATATGAGGTACCTTCTTAATATACAATTCATGGGCTATGTTTTTATCGACACGAAAGCATTGCATTCGTTCATTTCATCTGCATTTGTATCTTCTTTGGGCTTAGAGGTAGATGTGTTTGGTAGTGATTTATGCATAGAAATCTCAATTGGTGGGAGTGCCGTGTTGAGAAAAATTTGTAGATCTTGTGAGGCATAGATTGCCAATTGTCGTCCAGTGTTCGACTTTATTGTTCTTGATATGACCACCTTCGACGTTATCTTATGAATGGATTGATTGATTACCTTTCATGCATACATTGATTGCGATGGGCGTTGAGTGTCCATTTGTACACTTGAGGGTGATTGTTTTTACTTTGTGGGTGACCGAGACGATGGTTCAATACCTAGACTTCACCATTTGCAAAGTCATGAGAGTTTTAGCTCTCTTCTCTCTACCCTCTTGTTGAGTGAGGTTGATTCTACCAGAGGAGAACTCCCCTCCATAGTATTTGAGTTTCTTGATTTTTTTCAATAATTTGTTTGAGCTACCACCGTGACGAGAGATTAAATTCTCTACCGATCTTTTTCTGGAGACGACACCTATCTCTATGTTGCCATATCGTTTTGCACTAGTTGAATTACAAGAGTTGAAGGTACAGTTTCGGAAGTTGTTAGATAAGGGCTTTATACGCCCAAGTACGTTATCGTAGGAAGCTTCGGCCTTGTTTGCCAAAAAGAATGATGAGTTCTTGTGATTGTGTATTAATTATTGAAAGTTGAACTATGTGGCTGTGAAAAACAAGTATCTAATGCCGTGAATAGACGACTTGTTTGATCAATTGAAGGTTTCAAGTTGTTTCTCCAAAATCGACTTAAGATCGAGATATCTCCAGCTAAGAATAAAGTTAATATTTCATGAACATTAATTAGTTTTAAACTAAGTTCTAGATTATTGTTTTAATTATTTGGTTGTCTTGATTATTTTGTTTGTTTACTTAAAAGATTTCCATTAATTAAAAAGCTTTAAACAAAGTGCTTTATAAAATAAATTTTAACGAAATTATAAAAGTTTTTATTAAACTTAACATTTTTTTATTTATAACAAATTTTAATTAGTATCATAAAAATCAATCTTAAAGTTTAAATATTTAAGATTATAAACATAAATAAGGACTAGAAATTTGAATAGATTAACTAAGTATCTTTAGCATATCCCTTAAAATCTCAATTCGGATAAAATATTTCAAAATAATAGATATGCTATGGATTAATAGAGATGCAGTAAAAAGTACATATAGAATTAAGAAAATTATAAAAGTAGAACAATTAAATTAAAACATAGGATGCTATCTAATTATTGTTGTAATATGTTTATTTAGATTTAGTGTTACGGGACAATCGTGATTAAATTAATTTTTTAAAACTCACTAATCACCTAATATTTGAATTAAATTATATTTTTATTTATTACTTTATGAATCAAATGTCTATGCAACATGTTAAACAATTGGAAAAAGGATAATTGTCCTTGTTTTATGAAAATATCTATTAAACTTAAATTCTGTAAAATCTAGATAAATAATGGTTTAAACAGGGTCTTGCTCACTGGGAGATAATAAAGATACCAGTAAGTGTGAAATAAGGGCGGCGTTACAAGCCAGGTGACTGATGATTGATCATTCTCAAATTAAATGTATGGTCGCTCTCTAATTCTTCTGGCAAGAATCATTAAATATTATCATCAAAAATAAAATTTTAAAGTAATTCAGATATCTGTGATCTTACACTAGCAATACTAATGACATTGTATTTTTTTTAGGTGAAGTTCATGATTCCAAGTAAAAAGGTTATGTCAGATATGGAAGAATGTTATCTTTATAGTTTATGTCATTTTTGTGTTGACTCTATAATGTATTCTGTCATTTTGTTATGTTTAGCTCCGTAAGTTTGACAATGTTGTTTTTATATGAATTCATTGTAAAACTCTAAGGATCTGTTATGAAATATTATAATGAAATATTTGCGTCGCATATTTTTTTTTCATATTTAATTCAAGATAAAATAAGTAAATAAGAAAAGATAAAAATCAAATCATGCTAAAAAGAAATAATTTTAATTATAAAAATAATAATGATTTTGAGGTCTTTTGTGAGTTTTATCTCACTAGCCGGTTACGACCCTCTCTTTGAGTTTGGGTCGTGACACTTATAACTTATAATAACAAATTTTAAATAGTAACTTATAAATAGTTTATAATTTATAATAATAACTTTTAATAATAATTTATAACTTATAAATAATTTATAAATAGTTTATAATTTATAATAAACTTTAAATAGTTTATAACTTATAATAAACCTATTGTCGCCCCGAAACCAAAATAAGGAGAACTAAGAGGAGAGTTAGAAAGAAAAATTTGAGAAAAACCAAAATACCATCATCCTTTAAAAACTCTTTTAAACCCAAAATGAATCTCGAAAAAAAAATAATTTCTTTGAAAAGTGGACTTTTGAGACTTTGATTTGAACATAAAAATAATCCAAAAGGGTTTTGAGATAAGGAGATACACCGATTTTAAAATAGGAGTAAAAGTTTAAAAATTACAAAATTTGGCCACACATACAGACTGCTCAATATGTTTAAAGACTCGATCAGTCTTTCGCTGTGCGCAGCTTTTTCAACTTGCATAGAAAAACTGCGGCCTTACCAAGATTGCTTGATAGATCGCTCGAATCAGTCCATCGATTTATCTGGTACCTGAAAGATGTTTTTAAGATTTTAATGCTCCAACACCCATCCAAACCTATTTTTTTGTGCAAAGGGTAGAAGAACATTAAATTTGATAAGAAAAAAAAGCCTAAAGCCTTTAAATAAAAGGATCCAACATAAACATTTATTAAAAAACATGAAAACTCAACAAAGTTAGAATTCAACAACCTCCCAATGAGGGTGCATATCATCAACATACATCCAACAACATAAGAATTTGACCTTATTGCTTTACAACACATTGGTTTTTAATTACAAAGCATATCAAATATGAGTACACCATCCAAGACCCAATTACAAAACTCATTTTCTTGTCACTAAGCTATAGAATCGCCTCCAACATCTAAAAAGATTTATTTTGAACAACGTGTGCTAAAATTCAATAGGAATTTAAAACAAAAAATAGATAGAAGCATGACATGCAATAGGTAATTATGCGACCACATGGATATGCACAAATCCTCCACATCGATTTTTCCATAAATTTTCAATCACCAATCTACATCATTCAAAATTTGCATAAAGTTTGAAACCACCAAAAGTTGGATTACATAAAACACCAACATTCAATACTTTAACCATGAATTTAGTTAGGTACCAACTTGGGTAACAATTGACAATTATAAATTCTTTTACATTGCTCTCACTACCGAGCTACCTTAAGGCATCGATAGACAACCCATCATGTAAGTTTTATAGTTTTTCACAAAATTACACACTTTTACGGATCAACCGAAAGGTAGGACATCCATGCACCATTTTACGGTTCTACCGAAGGGTAGGGCACCCATGTACTCTTTTATGGAATTAACCTACGGGTAGGACTTCCAATCTTGTGCATATTTCTGGTCTTTCACTGAGGCGTTAGTCAAACCCAAATTCTCCACATCACATTGTCCCAGTACATTAATTAAACTATTTTATTTATCAAAACCTAACCATATATGTATAACCTCTATCTTAAGAATTTATATTCACATCATTATAATAATTTAATCCAAATCCAAACCTCATTTTGAATTTAATCATAAAAACCATGTCACCAATTTCATTCTTCTATCCAAAAACATTTTTCATGTTTTTCACTAAAACTAGAGTTTTCACACTTCGAACAAATCTCATGGCATTTTAGTAGAAAATAAAATACCTAATTATACATTCATCACAAAAATCCATAAAAAGTTTGAATCTTACCTCATAAAGTTAAAAACTCAAAACAAGAACACATCTGAAAAATCCAATCTCGTCGAATCAACTTTTCGCTTGGTAGTACGCATAGCACTTGTCGAGTAGAACAACTTTTCTACTTGTGGCTTCGTAAGATTCCAAGTCCAAGGTAGAAAGAATAAGGGAACAAAGGTTCTCCAATGGAGAGAGAGAGAGAGAGATGGTGCTGGCTGAAGCTTCTCGGACAAGCTTTGGCACAATACCCAATCTCACTCACCCATGTGCATGCCCGTGCATGGCCATAACATCCCACATGTAAAAATGATTAATTAATTCACCAATATGCATTTACACAATTTCAATTAATATTTTAACTTTTTCTTAATTTAAAATTTACTTTCTCAAAAATTATCAAAATTTTAAGATAACATCGAATTAATTTTTTCAATCTCCACGCACGCTGGCGAGTCTAACAAAACTTGTTGAAAAGTTCAATGGGCTCATTGTGAGACCAAATTTCTTTTGTTTTTGTAATATTAATACATAATGTGTTAGTTATCGTTTTAATCGGTATAGAAAAATATGTTTCTACATGTTTTATGCATGTGTTGGCTTATATATGCATGTTGATTTCAATTTCGGTCCAGTTAAACGCGTAGCAAAAAGTTGGAAAAATTTTCTGAGCAAGACTGCTCGATTGGTCTTTAAATTACTCGAGCGGTCTATCTGGCGGGAAGTCTATAAAGTCAACTAGTAGCATGGGACTTTGGTCCAAAGCTTCTCTTACAAGTTTCACTTTATTCACAAACCAAAACCTCTGTCTCCTCTCTAGATTTTAGTTTTCTTCAGACTTGAATCTTGGCTTTCAAAGGGTGGATCGGTATTCTTTTCGCCAAGAGTTTTGCGTTCATCTGTAGAAATTTTTGTTTCGGTGACTTTGATTTTTTACCGGTAGTTAATGTTTCGAGTTTTAACTCTTAGAAGTAAAATTCTAGACTCTCTTTCATTAAAAACATGTTATACCGTGTTAAAATGCTATGGGTGTTGGGTTTTCGTATTAAAACTTTATTTGTGTCAAAGTTGTATACTAAAAATCATAAATTTTGTTAGTTTTAGTTTTTAATTTTATTCTTTAATAAAATTATATTTCTATTTTATGAAAATCTTAATAAGTAATGTATGCAATATCATTTCTTTAATATTATGCATGAATGTCTTTTATTCTGTATAGTATTTAATTTGGTGTATAGAGTATGACTTGCACACAAAAGATCAGATTATAAATTCTTACAGAATATAAATTTTTGTTCATAGTTTAAATGAAATTGGACAAACCATCGGTACGACTGTAATACAGAGTTTTAGTAGATCTGTCTTGGTTACGGAGAACAGGTAATAGCGTCGTCTATTATTTTAACTCATCGTGCTAGTACACTTTATGCGTATTGAACATGATCACATTAAAATAATTAATTTTATACTGACTATATAAATTAATTCTCACTCAAATGTTATTATGAGTGCTTATACTCTTAATCTCGAAATAATTATTATTTGCATATATTTAATTTTCGTTGTTTTGAATCATTAGTGGGTACGATCCTTTATGAGTCTATAGTTACAGTGAGTTGAATAGCGGCATTAATTAAATGGTGAATATTAATTAATGACGGAATCCACGTCTCGATTGTTTGGAATTAACGATACTTTTTTTAAAAAGTTCATAAGTTTTGACTTATCAAAATCCATTAATGGATCGTACCCTCGATTGTTTGGGATCGTACCCTCGATTGTTTGGGATCGTACCATTTTAAATTGGTCAAACCCATTAATGACTTATCTTCAAGCAAGTTTCTTTTTTTTTTTTTTAAAACAAGTTTAAAAAATAAGACCCTACTATAATTAAGTCTTTGTTTATAAATAATTTCAAGGGTTATATTATTTGCAGGAGATCTTTCTTATACATCAATCTGACATCAGCCAACCTATATATCAAACTCTTTAATAACTACAGCTTGAACAAAATTACTTCATTGAAGAGCCAAAATTAAATATCAAAATCATAGTCAACCCACTAAAAGGAGGAAGAAGGAAGGGCCATTTCATTAATTACAAAGACAAGAGGATTACAAAGAAAGAGGGGGACATAAAATCTTTACCTCTTGCAAAAACCCGCTCAGCCCAACTGGCAACAGGGGTGGGGAAAGAGGAATCAGAACTAACTCTTATACAAGTGAAAATCATCTAATTCGACAGGGAAAAGAAAAAAATTCGCATGAGAATCACGCAAAATATGAAACCAAATTTCCAAGTAAACACACCATAGCTACCATCAGGAGATCGGATTTCTGCAGCATATATATCAACATCAAAAGCAATGCTAGAAGCTCCACCGATCCAATTGGATCTTCGCTTCTGCCATATCCTTCTGTGCCTTTTTCCTCCGATAAAATATTGGACAGTCCCGACTAAACAAAACATAGGGTAGCAAAGTGAAGAAACATACTACATATGAAGAATAGAAAGAGAGTACTGCAAACTGTGAAAAACCATTAATGGAAGGACTGGCAGTTTGAACCTATAGCATGTATGCACAAAGGCTTCATTATAACTAGCATAGTCCTTCACATGCTGGTCTCTGGAATGAAAACCAATTTTGTGCTCATATAACTTTTAAATTTTTTTTATTTTTCTTCACACCTAATTTAGTCCCCATTAATGGAAGGACTAGTTCAAAACTTCAGCATATATGCAGTGTATGCCCTCCGATTCATAACTACAACCTCAACATTAATTGGTCGAGTTTTAACTAAACCAGTTGACCCTTTTGCATGTATGAGTCTGTGTGTGTGTATATCCTTATAGGAGAAGTTAAGACAGTATTGATTCTATAGACAAAAGTACAAAACTATAAGTTGAGTTTAGGAGAACCTAGTGCATAAAACATCCTGATGAAGAGAGCCTTGACACTCTTGGCACTGCGTCCACAGCCTCCCGAAAAGATTCTCTAACTCAGACACTGCAATCAAGGTATGCTTATTTACTTATAAACCCATTTTCAAAGTGGCAATATGGAATAAATCAAATTTCTAGCTTACCATTAGCTACAGTTTTGCAATAGAGTTCAGCTTCTCTTCCTTTGCAATGTGAACAGAGAGTTCGATCGGAATTACTGCTCCAAACCAAACAACAGCAACTATTACTAAACAAATCACAGGATTGAAGTAGCAGAGAAAAACCAAATGCATTCAAATGAACTAAACCATCTTTAACACAAAAAGTCTTTTGTTATCGAACCATCTTTTTTAATTTTTTTTTTTAGTGTGTACGCATGTCTGCATGCACGTGTCCGTGTGTGTGTGTGTGTGTGTGAGAGAGAGAGAGAGAGAGAGAGAGAGAGAGAGTAAGCAACGGGAAGATACCCGTAGCATCCGACCAACAATTCAGCTTTTTCTAAATATCCATCTTAATGACATCCAAAGATTCACAATACTACACATACAATTCCATACATCTAGAAGTAAGTCGATGTATATCACTAATACATTTCTTATATTAAATGTATCTTATGCCATACATATGATATGTGATATCATAAATAATTTGCAATACATGATGCGAGGCATGTAAATAGGCTGTTGAGATGAATGGTTTGCACCCCTCTTTAACAGTTTGCACCAATTGGGTCTCGGCATTAGGAGATTGATTACTTTTAATAAAGCCCTGCTAGGGAAGTGACTGTGGAGATGCTGTTGAGGGGAATGGTTGGTGGAGGAGGATTATTCAGTGGAAATGTGGATCTCGAAAGGGTGGTTGGAGTACCCATCCTCTTATCGAAAGGGTTTATGGAACAGTATAGGAAAGTTTATGATGTTTTCTTGAACCATATCTTTTTTGAGGTTAGGATCAAAGACTTAATTAGTTTTTGGTCAGACGTGGTGTGGAGATGTTCCTATAGGCACGACTTTCCCAGATATCTTTGCTTCGGCTAACGACATGGATGCTCCTATTGTGGACCATGCTCGGAGGATCTTTGGCATTTGTTTCTAGGACATCAGGTAGTGGAGGCCTGTTTAAGATTGGAAGTTGGCCCAACTTGTTTTCTTTTGGGTATTTTGCACAAAAGCAAAGGAGAGGATGGTGGGTTGGACTCTGTTAAGTGGAGAGGGGACTGCAGCAGTAGATTTTCAGTCAAGTCTTTCTATGGGAGCCTTGTGGGGAGCTGAAGAGCGACCTTTCCTTTGGAAGAGTGCGAAAGGTGAGAGCACCCTTAAAGGTGGTGGTCTACCATTCATGGGAAGATTCTTACGCTGGATAATCCTATCTGAAGGGGGCATGTGCTAGCTAACTTGTGTTGCTTGTGCAAGAAGGGAAGTCAATAGCTCACCTCATTATCCACTGTGACTTTTTGAGGGAGAAGTGGGGGTTTGTTTTGTTCCTTTTTGGAGTAGTTTGGGTGTTTGAGAAGGAGGTTTATGGTGTTTTGCATGGGTAGAGAGGGGTGAGACTCTAAACATGGCAAATGAGGGTTTGGCAGTTGGTTCCCCTCTGCATAATGTGGGTGATTTGGGCGGGGTGTAATAAAAGATCTTTTGATGTGGTGGAGACTCTTTTTGATGTGGTGGAGACTCTGTTGTATACATTGAAGAGTTCACTTCTAAGCAATCTCTATATTTGGTTATTTGAGAAAAGAACTCAGTCCATTTTTTATATGGTAGATTTTATGGAGTCATTGTCTTTGGGTGGTTCTCTTTTTATAGAGGTTTCAATACCAAACCTTTTTTTGTGGAGCCCTTGTATTCAGATGACATTCCCTTTACACCATTTTAATCTAATTCTTACTAATCAAAAAAAAAATCGACAAATGTAAATACAATTTGCAATAATCCGAGGCATATGACACATGAATATTCGAGATTTTGTGTTGTAAGGAAAAGTAATTGGAGATCTTGTTCAAAAATTTAATTGGGTAAATAATGGTCATTTACTAGTAAAAACAATGTTGGAAATGTTTCTTAGGTTGAAAACGGAACTTTTGTATTTCATGTTTATCAATGTATCTAACAAATATTTACTTGCATGATATAAATATCTTACATCAGATGGAGCTAGCTTAAACATTTTCTACTCTCAATAATATATTTGAGGACTGAACGCTTGTAAAAATCAAAACCTAAACAAGTATATTACCATATTAAGACAACACAAAACATATTATAAAAAATCTATATAGTTTGTGAAACATTATGAAGATAAATTTCTAAGTGGTTATAAACTTTTACTTAGAAATGCCTTTTTTTCTCTTTTCCTTCTCTTTCTATATAAGTAGATATGAAAGTATATATAGAAACCTGTGATAGATGTGGAGTCTTTGACCATTGCAACTTGATTTGAGTCGATTGGAAGTTGTGTGAATCATCATTTCGACTACAAGTTCAGTTCGAGTTAAACCCTAATTGGACTCGAAAACTTCGATTTGTACTTAGAAGACATCAACTACAATTTTTGTAACAATTGAAGTTCAAAAACATCAGTTTGCACGAATAGTTAGCTCTAAACTCATCATCAATTTCCTGATTTATTCAAACCCATTTTGATCTGTTCGATTGAAGTGTGATTGATGATTGAAATTCAATCTTCACTTTGACGGGGTGTACTATTTTGTTTTGCCATGGCTCAACAAGATAGAGACAAAAGAGGAGGAAGGGTTGAGAATATGTCGCCAATATCGGCGAATGAGATAACATTAATCCGCCAATTTGAAGGAATTATGATGCCAATTGTAATCGATATGAGATTAAGGACTTGAAATGACAATTTGCTACCTTAACAGAGATAGTACAGGGTTTGCAAGATCCACCGAGGGTAGTGATGGTTCTAATGATGCTCAAACTCAATTTGAGAGTCCTTTTGGTGCTCCGAATTGGCCTAGACCAATTCTGGATATATTTGAATATAAATAGGAAAATAACATCAAGGTTGAGTTTCCCAAGTTTCACGGTAGCTTGTTGTTAATTGGTTGAACAATGTTGAACGAGTGTTCTAGAATTGTGAAGTTTGCGAAGCTAGGAAAGTGAAATTGATGTCTATATGCCTCAAGAGAAGAGCTTCTGCTTGGTGGAAGCAAGTACAAGTTAGTAGACAAAGGAGAGGCAAGGAAAAGATTAGAGATTAAGAGGAGATGAAGAAGAAGCTCAAGGAGAAATTCTCGCCTTTCAACTACATGCACACTCTCTAGAAGAAATTGCATAACCTCAAGCAAAGTTGAAGTGAAGTTTATTATAAGGAGGCTTTCTATCAACTTGTTTCTAGAGTTGAATTAAATGGAAGTATTAATCAAATGGCGACAACATATTTGAGTGGGTTGAAGTATTCAATTCAAGATGTCCTTAGTCTTCAATCTTTGTCGACTATTTTGGATGCCTTATAACTAAGCTTTATTGGTTAAGAAGCAACAAATAGAAGTGTTCCAAGATCTGGACAACACCACCAATTTAATTATAAATCTGGGCATCCTTTCCAAAGTTATTCCAAGGCTAGTTAAAGCTAACGCAAACAAAAATGGGTCTTTAGGGTTGGGCATGAATCAGTCGTTGGGAAGGACAAAAAGGAATGAAAGGTGAAGTCATCTTTTCCGGTCGATCTCCCTCTTGAACCGTCGGGCCATGAGAGGGAAGAGCTTGCTGCCTGAGTACATAACCAGCCTTTTTGTGGGACTTCAGGAGCTAAAAATCAAGGCTAAAAAGGTGGCTTCAAATGCTTCAAGTGAGGAGAGATGGATCACAAGTCTTTGGATGGTAGAAAGGCTATGGGAAACCGCAACAAAGCACTTCTCTTGAAGAATCATTGGAGAAAATTTGTGAAGAAAACATTGCAGTCTATGATTAGTCTATGAATAAAAAAATAGGAGGTGAAGTGGATAAGGAAGAAGGTCTTGCTCTCATGATTAAGAAGACTCTTCTCATGCCTAAACAAGATAGTGAGGACAATTGCTGGATTCCAGCATCTTCTATGCCACTAGCCATATTAGGGGACGAGTTTGTAAAATGGTTATTGATAGCGGGAGTTGGGAAAATGTAGTCTCCCAAAAGGTGGTTGATAAGTTGCATCTCAAAGTGTAGGAACACCCCATCCTTATTCCCTCTTTTGGTTCAAGAAGGGTAATGTAATGAGATCAAGTTGACTAAGAGCTGCTTAGTGACTTTCTCCATTCGAAAGAAATATTTTGACGAGGTTTGGTGTGATGTTATGCCCATAGATGCTTGCCATGTCTTGCTCGGACGTCTGGAAATATGGTAGGCAACCTATCCATGATGGCAAGAAGAATACTTGCACGATTAAGAAGGATAATGAGCAAAGGAAAAGGTGGCTGCAAAACCACCTTCAACTACTCTACTTGCTTACACGGTTTTCTAAAAGAAAGTCGTGATTTTGGTTGCATTTTAGTGTTGATTGCTGGTAAACATGGCTGATCTAATGTTCCAGCAGTTGTGGCAGCACTTATGGATGAACTTTTTGATTTGCTTCCTCAAGAGTTACCTTTTGAGTTGCCTCATGTGCATGATATCCAACACTGTATTGATTTGATTCTCGGGTCGGTTCTTCCAATCAAATCAGCTCATCGGATGTCTCTAAAAGAGAGGGAAGGAATTCAAAGGCAAGTTGAAGAGCTTTTGAACAAAGCCGACATACATGCAAGTCTTGGTCCTTGTGCAGTGCCAACTCTTTTAACTCATGAGAATGATGGTTCTTGGCAGATGTGTGATTGATATTAGAGCCATAAACCTGATTACTATCTAGTATCGGTCTCCAATTCCAAGGTTAGATGACATGTTGGATTGCCTAGCCAGTTCAAGAATCTGTTCCAAAATTGAGCTTAGGAGTGAGTACTGTCAAAATAGAATTCTAATCAGGGTGATGAATGGAAAACAGATTTTAAGACTCCTCATGATCTCTTTGAGTGGCTTGTAATGCCTTATGGGCTTACCAACGTCCCTAGCACTTTCATGCGGGTAATGACTCAAATGTTGCAACCACTTTTTGTTTTGTTTTGTGTTTTTTTTTTGGTGGGGGGG
>JAOTRH010065640.1:0-50953 GCA_034768845.1 Heliamphora exappendiculata | reverse complement strand
GAGAATAATTATTGTAATTTTTATTTTTATTTAGTAAATTATTTTTTCTTCTCCTGTAGAGGTAAGCAGTCAGCCGAACTACATATATTCTTGCGTTTTTTGTTGTTTTTGTTTCTTTTGTGTTGCTATTGTGGATTAAAGTCTACATGCAATTCTGTTTTTGTTGCCCAAATCAATCGATCTTAATCTTTAATAGATTTGTGTCTAAAAATCTCAATAACTATTTAATTTACACGTATATGTTTTTTCAAATTTCATTATTACACGCTGTAGCTGTTGCTTGCAACTCCCTTGGGGATTTTTAATTCACACATATATGTTGTGTTTGGAAACTGGACTATGTCAAGATTTGTGGAGAGAGAGAGAAAAAAAATGAAGAGAGGAAAACAAGATGTAGAAGTTAAAATTCTTTTTATATTTTATTCTAAGGTTAGTAAAATAAAAAAAAATATTAATATATTTTTTATGTAAAAAACAAATTTTATTTAAGTTTCGTTTATTTCGACGTAAAATATATATATTTTTTATTTCTGTATTTTTTTTTTTTTTTTGTGTTTGAGTGATTTGTAAAAAATTATTTTCTAAAAAAATCAAAGTTGTTGTCGCACTTGTGCCGTCACTGCCGCCGCCTCCGTTGCTATCGTCGCTACTAGTGCCACCACCATAAAATAAAATGACTTACACTTTTTAAATTAATTTTGATCATAAGAAATAATATTTTATATTACTTTTATTAAATCAAATACTAAAAAACAAGTAAAATATTTTATAGCGTCAAAACAAACAAAACTTTATTTACCTATAAAAATGGAAACCCTATGAATATTTAGTTATCCTTTGTCATAACAAATTCAGACCCTAAATACAGCTTTTGCGGCTTCGCAATCGGAAACACCAGACTAGGTTGGGCTAGTAGCGGGCCTACATTGGGCCTTACATGGGCTTCAGTTCATTAACAACGCCTGACTAGGTTGTGCGGTTATTGGGCCTACTTTGGGCCTTAGACTTGGGCTACAGTTCCTTCTGGCACTACTGACATGATTGTTGCAAATATTCAGAGCTATATATTCAGATTAATTGATCGCATATCGGTCGGGTTGGCAAAATAGGACTTTGGATAAACATATAATTGTGTGATGGGATCAACATGTAATTGTGTGATGGGTTGGCAAAATTGGACTTTGGATAAACATATAATTGCATATCGATCGCATATTAGGTGGTATGGGATCATGTGATTGTGAACTAATATAATCATATAATTGTGTGATTTGTTATCAAGTGCATGAATCCCACATAAATACGTGGTTATGTGAATTAATCGATACTTGTAGTTGGTGGGTGATTGTAGGTATCTAGAAATTTTATATCTTAAAAGTAGGTTCAAATGGTCCTGTTTTAATGTGATTTTTTTGTCATTAAAAAATTATGAGAGTTTGTAAGATTACTTTGATTTTTGTTTTTTGGTAGTTTGTTCTACAATTATTTTGTTAGTCTTTGAGAGTGTGTTTCGAGCTCTTTTCTATATTTTTATTTTTAATTAATACACATTTAGTTCCAAAAAAAAAAAACTAAAAAGGATCCCTATGTTATGCCAATTAGGTGAGCATCTAAGATCCCCCATTTGGAAAAGACCCCATGTTTATAAGAGACTTTTATGATATATACTATCATACATCAAATTTAAAAATAATTTATATTAACAAAATTTTTAAAAAAATATTATTTATTAGGTTGAATAAGACCTTTTATGATATATATATTATTATATACTAGAGAATAACCTGTGCTTAAAAGTATTTTTAATCAATTTAATTTTTTTAAATACAGTTATTCATCAAAGTATTTCCAATCAATTATTAAAAATAAACAATTTAACTAATGAAACTTTATATAAAAAAGAATGTAGATTGTGTACAATTTTTTTTATAATAAAATTAATCAAAAAATATTTTTTAATAAAACGTTTTCAAATTATCATATATCTCTTCATTTAATGCAGTTGATTAGAAAAAATATCACATCTCTTATCATTTAATACATTTTCTTTTTTTATTTTTCTCTTTCCAAAAAATATTACTTCTCTTCACAAAAATACAATTTTAAAATGCTTTATAGTTTTGAAACTTTTTAAATTTTTTTTAATGTTTTGAAACTTTTTTTTAAAAAATAAAACAAAATTTTTAGAAATTTTTTTTTCTTTCTAAAAAATGAATTTGTTTAATTGAAAAATATTATTTTGGTTACCTTTAATAGAAAATTGTAAAATTAGTTCTTTTTTAATATAAAAGAATTTATATTATGTGACAACCTAAAATGTTTCTCTTTTTTTTAATAACAACTAATTACTATTTTTTTTTGAGAAAATATTTTCTTTATATCCGAAAACTAAAAATTAAAATTGTTATTTTTTTATTAGAAAATTAAAAATTAAACATATTGTTTTGGTTACTTTTGATAGAAATTTGGTTTTGAATAATTTTTTTATTTATAAAAAGCAACTGTTTTATTTATAAAAATAAAATGTTGAGGAGATTATGTAAATTTTATAATTTATTCTATATGGTATAAGATTTTTATTTTTGGAGTGTGTAGATTATAATTGTATAGAATTTATTGTATTAAATGAGAAAAAATGTGATATTTTTTTAAACCAACTGCATTAAATGAAGAGATAGATAACAATCTTAATCGTAAAATTAGAGTCGTATAATAAATTTTAATTTTTAAAAATAATTTATTTATAAGACATTTTAAAAAAATAAACTGTTATATTGTATAGACGAACCTTAAAAATGATATTTGTGAAAAAGCACAAAAATTATATTTTTTTTGTTAAATCCGAAATAAAGTAGGCTAAGTTAACTTAAAACTAATAAAATTTTATATTAGATTGATTATGTCACAATTAAGTGAATTAATATTATTATCAATTAAAATATATAATAAAAAACTAATTATAAAAACTAAATTAATAATTTTGCATATTAAAAAAATAAAAAAAAATTAAATTTTAAAATAAAAGACCTTGATTTCAAATATCGCCTAAGGCTACGAAATGGATGGGCTATCCCTTGTTTCGAACCATCACTGTCACACAAATATGTGTGGGTTGTCACCGATGACAAACTCTCCCGATAACTTTTAAAATTGATTTTTAAGATATTTAATGTTTTTTTTAAATAAAGAATAAAAAAATAAGTGTGCTTAAAATAATTTGAAAAAAATAAATATTAAAAAAAAGAGAGAAAAAATATTTTTTTTTTGAGTTGCTTTAAAAACCGTGTAAAAATAAAATCCTAAACAAAAAAGCTTAAAATTTAAGTTTTTTTTTTAAAAACTAACTTTTTTTCTTGATCCCAAATAAAGCCTAAATCTGTAGCTATGATAATTTGGGATCACGTGATCTCAAAAACTACCTAATAATTACTCAAAGAAACGGTGCTATTCATGTCTTGTTATTAAGTAAAATTTAGTCGTTTTTGATATCTTCTCTAATGATTTATTTATGGTTATGCGACTAATTTTGGTAAGAACATAGTTATCACCAACGTTTTAACCAAATTATTCACATATTTTATTTTGACAGTTTTGGTACTGTCCATACCTGAGTTAAAATTTTATAACTTTTTTTATAAATTTAGTTGCATTTTTATTGACCAGTTCATATGAATTGAACAAATCTTTGAGTTTGAATTTGGGATAGAGAATGAATTTGAGAAATTAATAAGATATATAATTGAAAAAGGACATATTTTAATTATTTTCTATGACTTTTAGGCACTTGAGCATACACGTTTGTATGGTGTGGGAGGGTTTAACTCTTTGTTGTTCTTTTGGACCATCCTGTAATTGAAAGTGTTTGACATTTGAAACTATTAGTGTCCATCTTGGTGTGTTTCTTGTATTATGTAAATTAATATAATTAAAATTTTATAATTATATGGCGATTAAAATTTTAAAATTTGTCTATAAATATGGATCTTATAATTCTAGTAATTAAGTTTTGTGGAGAATTAAATTAGAAGAGAAAGACAAAAAAAATACCAAAAGCACCTAAGTGATTCTTGAGCAAAAAATGAAATTTGTTTCAAAACTCGAGTTATAGGTGTCGGCTTTGAAGATATTTTTAGTTTTAAGATTGTACATTTTATAGTTATAATGAATTATTTTTCTCACACATGGATGTAATTAGGTTGTGCCGAACTACGTAAATTTTTAGTGTTGATTATTTTTTTCGTTTATGTGCGTAAATTTTTTTATTTCGGTTTGTATTTAGGGATTGGTGTTTAAGCCTCCACAAGTAGTATAGCCGATGATTGATGATTCAAAATTGCTGTAGAAAATTAGAGTACAGATATATTTTTGATTTCGATTTGTATAGATTAATGAATATATATTTTGCACATGAAAAGAAAAAAGAAAAAAAAGAGGCAGTAACTTGGTATAGCGTGTAAGGAAAAATGCGAAACACGAGACAATCAAGATTAGTTGCAAGTCGAGATGCACATATGTCGATTTGGTTTGGTTTCATACTAAATTTAAGAACGAACTAATTTTGACCGGTTTTAATTTTTTGGATCCATAATCAACCCAACTATTTAATAGAACCAAACCAAACCAACTCAATAAAAAACAAGTTAGTTCAGTTTGAAACCATGATTCCATGAATTTTAAAAATTACTTTACTCGGATGAAAAAAATTACTACGTATAAGTTTTAAAAGTTAAAACTAAATAAAAAATTAAAGCTAACACTCATACGGTATATAACCATGAAATAAAAGTTTAAAATAATTATTTTATAATCTATTTAATAAAATAAATGATAAATATCTAACAAATAATTTACGAAAATAAATGACATATGATAAATAATTAACAATTAATAATAATTATCTAATTTAATGATTTTTTTTTAATTTGTAAAGTTAGAAAAATTTTTATTTTTTCAATATGAATTTCACAATAATTATATATGTAATTTAATAGTTAATATATTTTTATTTTTTTTATATGTATATGTGTATATATATATACACACATATATATTTTTTATTTATCGGATTGGTTTGGGGTAATCCCATGCTAACCTAGGAATCGAGTCGATATTATCGATTTATTTTTATGGAACCCAGGATCAAATTAATTATTTGTAAAAACTAAAGTAACGTAACTCATAGAGGCTGAATTGGTTCAATTTTTTGGTTTCTCGAGTTTCTCGGATCTCTTGTGCACCCCTAGTTGCAAGTAGAATCTGTTGGATTTTGTGTCTCGAATTTTGAAATATTTCCATCTAGACAGGCGTCCGGCTGCTAATTATTTTAGTGTTGCCTGTTTTGACACGTTTCTAGTTTTGTCAATAATTTCTTAGTTTCTTTATTGTTAGCCTTGATGGGAAAAATTGCCTAAATTGTTACTTTTCTATTAGAATTTATTCTACTAACAGAATTAGAAGTTACCATCTAATATAAATTAAGGTGCCCATAAGAGTTGTAGGACATATGAGAAAACATTTAACACGCAATGTGAGGCTCAGTTTTATATATCAGAGAGTGTAAAAAGACAGTGAGAGACTCAGTTTGAGGCCACATATATTATTAGGTACGGTGTGAATCTTGTAATCCGTGTTTAAAAAGTATAATGGATTGATTCTTTTTTCTCGTGGAGATGGGTAATTAGTTGAACCACATAAATGCTTACGTATGTGGTTGTTTTTGTTTCTTTTAACTTGCTATTGTGGAATGAAGCTTACATGGTTTATCATTTGGTAGCCAAAATCAGTTGATCTTTATTATTTGGAATTTGTGGCTAAAAATTCCAATAAGTGGTATCAGTGCCGATGGTTGTTGAAGATCCAAGACCATAGTAGAAGATCAAAGTTCTGGTTATTGGCTTAATCACAAGTTATAGTAAAGATGACGAATATCAAGTACGAAGTTAAAAAGTTCAATGGTAAGAATAACTTTTCTCTGTAGTAGAGGTGGATGAAGGATTTATTGATCCAGCAAGAGGTATCCAAGGCATTACTTGGCAAGGCGAAGAAGTCAGAGAAGATGACCGATGACGATTGAGATAATTTTGATTGAAAGGACAAGAGTTTGATTCGGTTGAATCTGAAAAACAAGGTTATTCATAATGTGCTCGATTTAGAGACAACCTAAGAGATTTGGAAGAAACTAAAACAATTCTACATGATGAAGAATCTGGCCAACAAGTTATACGTGAAGAAGCAACTATATAGACTGCAGATGCAGAACGGTACAAATCTATTGAAACACCTAAATACGTATAATATGCTTATCACACAATTATCCAATTTTGAAGTGAAGGTTGATTATGAGGATAAGGCGATCCTCATCCTGGCATCGCTTCCAATGTCTTATGATCATCTGGTGACTACTTTGATGTACGGAAAGGATACTCTAGAGTTAGAAGAGGTCACTAGGGGTCTTTTGTCACATAAGAAGATGAAGAAGGATAATGAATCTGATGCAGAAGGTGAGCTGGTGACTAAGTTTGAGTCATGAAGAGGAATGAGTAGATCGGGTGAATAGAGTTTAGACAATGGCAGATCTCGGTCCAAGTGACGTGCAAGAAGGGATGTAAAGAGTTGAAGCAGTAGCTAGAAGAAAAGAAAAAAGGTAAAGCGCCTGCAGAAACTATTAGTTTTGCTAAAGAGTTGTCAGACGGTGAGACAAACGGTGAGCTACTCTTATTTTCCTCAGATTTGAACTTTCTGTCAAAGTCGTGGATTTTAGATTTAGGATGCTTATATCATATATGTTCAGTTAGAGAATGGTTTGACTCATAAGTCTTGCAACATGAATGCTGTTCTAATGAAAAATGACTCAGTGTGTTAGTCAATTAGAATAGGTATAGTTAAAATCATGATGTTTGACAGGGTTGTAAGGACTTTGGAGAACGTCATGCATGTTCTGGGGTTAAAGAAAAATTTAGTTATTTTGGGAACATTGGATTCTCTAGGCTATGGGTTCACAGGAAAGAGTGGAGCAATGAAGATCAGCAAAGAATTTTTAGTTATCATGAGAGGGCAGAAAGTGGATGGTCTCTTCAGATTAGTAGGGGACATGGTGATAGGTGGAGTTACCATTGTCACACAGGCTGATTCTAGCAGGGACGACAAGAGACACATACATTTGGGGCTTGGTTAGGTTGACAAGAAGAGTATGTCAGAAAGTCAGAAGAAGAGTGCAACAGTCAAAGTGGAGCTCAGTCAGGAAAGCTCAGCCAGAAAAATGGGTGATGGTGGTTTAAGTCAACAACAAAGGAAACCGTCAAGTGAAGAAATTTTGTCTTACAAAAAAGTTACTGGCAGCACAGGAACAGTTCAGGGACAAGTAGCAATGTCAGAGAAGGTGGAGTCTTCATAGAAAACTAAACAGTTGGAGTTTGGAAGATTGTCCAAAGATGAGAAGTCTATTGATTGCAAAAAGATCAAATTCAAGTATGGCTTGGATTTGGTCTAAGTTCATTCAGAGAGGGTGGAGCACTCATACCTATGAAAATGATGGAGGTTGAGGCAACTAACATATCACGCCCCAAATTTCGGGTCACGTGAAACACCCATAAACAACCAAATATAACACCCAACCCGAGAATACACTCTCAATATAAAATACACATGCATTGTATATAATCGCCAAACGGCTTACATTACACAGTTCTAACACCGAAAAACATATTATTGCATACATGTTTAAAACTGGAAAAAGGAAGACTACAGCCCTTCCACCTCTCAGCAACCCCGGATCAACCTACATGACTGGTACCTGAAAAATATTTCAAATCCCATACTGTGAGCCAAAGCTCAACAGATACTAGACAACACATGCAACATAAGCTAAATATGATAGGAAAACGAGGTACAATTTTAGACTCTCTTTTAAGCCTTTAAAACGAGTTTTCACATGCAACGGGAAAGCGAGGATACAAACCATCTTTTGACTCACTTACAAGAGCCTTGAAAATAATTTAAAAACTATTTTTAGATCGCGATTCACACGAGCCTTAAAAATAATTTAAAAAATTGGTCTATCTGTTCCATAATGCAGTTCATGCAATTCATGTAACTTCTTGGACTTCCACCGAAGGACCGCAACCCCTATCTAATGCAACACATGCAACCCGTGAAGCATACACAACGCACACAACCCGTGCAGCACACACAACACATGCAACCGGTGCAACACACACAACACACGCAACCCGTGCATCTTCTCAGACTTCCACCGAATGACCATATACGCCCTCATCACACATCTTCACGGACTTTTACCAAAGGACCATTCTCTACCCGAACTAATGCCTTGTTGATTAGAGTCAACGGATATCTTCGCGAACTTTCACCGTAGGACCATTATCCGCCCCTCATATACATCTTTATGAACTTTCACTGAGGGACCAAAATCCGTCCCACATATGCAATATAGATACAAATCTACGTATCAGCAGGCATCCCAATACATATCTAAACCACGAGATAAAACCGCATACTACAGGATAACGAAGCCCAAAGCCCTAAAGGCATCAAGACCACAGAGGCCACTTACCCGTATACCATGCACAAGAATAAAACTATCCACAGTTTTATAAGTACAAAAGCACGTATAACCAAGACATTTCACATAAAGACACCACATAACCCAACACGACATCACATGCCACACACCGTCACCTGTTCACCCAAACGACCCGTCCACACACTAGGACCCGTCTGCACACCGGGACAACCAACACATAACCCGGAGGCCAACACCTGGACCTCCCACAAAATGGTTCTCACCGAAACCTCACCTTTAAATCGAACCATGGACCCACGCCCTATACATAACCAGCATGCACACAACCGTGCCACAACACCCAAAACTAACCAAGCACGTCACACCCGAGAACGACACCACACAACACTCGAGGCCACGACACGACCCCCGAAGCCACCACACAATCAACCAAACCCCAAAAAGAATCTAACAGTATTTCAATCGACTAATCCCATAATCAGTCAACTGAATACCGTCTAAAACCAATTAAAAACCAAAGAACCAACCATGAAACAACTACACACAACAGCCTAGGTCCAGTCAACTGGACCCCCCCTCCAGGCGACCCAAACAACACACTAGAATCACGTTAAAAATGCCCAAACACACTATCCAATCAACTACCCCCACGGTCTTAGGGATTGAACCTCACGGTCCAGTCGATTAAATTGAGCCGAGAACAGTTTCTGAACACTGTTTTAGCCTCTAAAACCTTGATTCGAAGCCTCCAAACTTCCATCCAACACCCTCGAACATACACATGCCCAAGCCTCGCACCAAACCTTCAAAAGAAACACCTAAAACACGATTCTATCCACCGAAATTGCTGAGAAATAGTTTTTTTTGCCCCAAATCCAACTTTTAAATAAAATCAGATCTACAGCAATTTAATCGGTAAAAACACACACGATTACACGCAGCACCCTTATAAGACATGAGAGTCTAGGATCCTACCTCGGTGAGTTAAAAACTCGATGTCTCGAACCACGTGCAAAATTGAGCTTCGTTAGAATAGAATTTTGTCCAAATGAATGCGTAGCCCACCGTTCCAAAAGTAAGGATCCGTTGTTGGATTGTTGAAAATCGAGCCCCGGACCCCCAAAAAGTTAGAGAGAAGACAGAGAGAAAAAGAAGAAAATTTAGTGAAGAAGTTTTGAAAATATCTTTTGAAAATGTCAACTCCAGATATTTATAGGCCTCCAAATTATCTTTTTTTTTGAATTTTTTTGAAATTCGCACTGCAACACCCCACGGCCCCCAAAACCTACCCCGCATACATATCTAAACCCAATCATGCATCAAAAAGCATATAAACATGCAAAATCAAAAATAGGAAACACGTGTCGAAAAATGTCAAAAAAAAATAGGTCAGGGTCTCACAACTCTACCCCCTTAAAGGAATTTTGCCCCCGAAATTCAACGTAAGGCCAAAAGAAAACAAACCGTAGATCTCAATTGACACAGGCAGATGAGATGGTAAGTCAAACCATTCCTAGGATATAGTCAAACAAGGTTAGGCATCCTAAATAATGGCCAACTATCTCAAAGACACGGGATCTACAACTCACCCCAACCGCACATCCTCACTAACCACTGCCTCAACACAGCACCCCACGCATGGAATCCATCACCAATTCCCAAACAGATGCAACAAGGAACTGTCCCAAGGCCTGCATACTTAAAAAGTACCTCTACTCGATGAAGGTACATCTGCATCATCCGGCACAACCGGTGCCCTGAAAGAACTAGGAGCTATAAGGGCATACGGTCGAGGCAATGTTGCTCTGGCCTGTCCGCCACAACTCGGCATTGTCGGCTTCCGTACCGACTGAACTGACGTATTCCCACCTGTTATCTGGGAAGTTTGAACCGCAGGATATTACTGTTGCTCCTGCACATACGAACCCTTTAGTGTGCCCACTGTACTCGGCGTACTCTCTCTCTGGGGACTGTTCCTCCGAATATGTCCCGTCTGACCACATCCAAAACAAGTAGGTAGCCCTCTTGCTTGTGACTGATTCGGTATGAGACTCTGAGACTGCCTCAACCGTGAATTTGAGTACTGCCTCGACTGTAGACAATCTGATACACGATGCCCTGGCTGTCCACATCAGTAACATTTGACCTCCCTCTGCTCTAGCCTCCCTGACAAAGCCACAACATTTGACCTCCCTCTGCTCTAGCCTCCCTGACAAAGCCACTGATGGTGCTGGTACTGAAAACTACTATGGTAATCTAGATGGATGGAAGCTAGGACTAGAGGACCTCTGCCTCTTGTTGGAGCGTCCGCCTGTCTGTGCTTCTGTCCCACCCTGTGATGTCTTAGCTTCCCTAGAAGCTCGAATCCCAATCATAGTGTTCTCCACTCTCGCTGTTACCTCCACAAGCTCTGTTAACACCCGAAGCCCCATCGCAACCACACGCTCCCTGATCACTGGCCTCAAGCCTTACTAAAAATCATCGATCGTAGCTCATTTGTACTCACTAACTCCGGTGCAAACCGGGATAAATATGTAAACCTGGTCATGTACTGCATAACATCTATGGCCTCCTAAGTAAGAGTGTAGAACTCCTCCCTGTACAAGTCTCTCTTCGAAGCCAGGAAGTATTTCTTCAGAAACACTCCTGTAAAGGCTGCCCATGTGAGCCCTACTGTGTTCCTGGCATACCTCCACCACACATGAGCATTACCTCTCAGCTGAAAGGCGGCAAAAGAACTCATAACTCATCCTCCACAATCTGCAACGTGTTCAGGATCTAAGTCACCAACTCCAGCCACTCGGTCGCCATAATAGGATCAGGATCTCCAGCAAAGGTAGGCGGATCCATGTGCTTGAACTCCCACATCGCTACTGTAGCCCTCGCCTCAGGTACACCCTCTCTCTCCCTAACGATCTCACCTCTAACCAATTGCTGGATAGAACCCACCAGCACACGCAACAACTCGATCGTGTCCATCGGTCCCATGGGAACATTTGCATCCCCGGCATTAGGGATAAGAACATCCCATTGGCAAACACCATGGCCACAGCCTCGACCACAGCCTCGTCCTCTCTTGGCAGACACTGCGTCTATATGAAAAGACAGAACATGAGATGCAGCACATAGCATAAATCACATAAGTATGCTAACACATAAGCACATAGGTTCATGCTAGACAAACCCCACATGCCGAGGAGAACCAACAAGAATGACGCGTCAATCTGGATAACCTACTCATATTTTTTACTAGAAATCACGTCAGCTAAACGCGTTTCTAACTTAGCCCCCAAGTTTGTTAATCCAAACGCCCAAAGGCAGGACTAATAATCCCAAGGTTCAACCCCCATGCTCATATATACACATCATTCACATATCTAACATGCTGAAACGTTCATGTTATCAAAACGTCTAAACACATGTAACCAAGCACACACAATCAACCTCACACGGGATACACCCTTTTTTCACGACTCTTAAGTATTTGAACCTAGAGCTCTGATACCAATATGTCATGCCCCAAACTCCGGGTCACGTAAAACACCCATAAACAACCAAACATAACACCTAACTAAGAGTACACTCTCAATATAAAACATACATGAAGTGTATATAATCGCCAAACGACTTACATTACACGGTTCTAACACCGAAAAACATGTTATAGCAAACATGTTTAAAACTAGCAAAAAGAAAGACTACAACACTTCCACCTCTTCATCAATCCCGGATCAATCTGCATAACCGATACTTGAAAAATATTTCAAATCCCACACCGTGAGCCAAAGCTTAGCAGATGCTAGACAACACATGCAATCTAAGCTAAACATGCTAGGAAAATGAGGTGTAGTTTTAGACTCCCTTTTAAGCCTTTAAAACGAGTTTTCACATGCAACAGGAAAGCGAGGATACAAACCATCTTTTGACTCACTCACAGGAGCCTTGAAAATAATTTGAAAACAATTTTTAGATCACGATTCACACGAGTCTTAAAAATAACTTTAAAAAATTGGTCTACCCATCCCACAATGCAGTTCATGCAATCCATGTAACTTTTTAGACTTCCATCGAAGGACACCGCAACCCCCGTCTAATGTAACACACGCAACCCGTGAAACATACACAACGCACGCAACCTGTGCAACAGACACAACGCACGCAACTCGTGTATCTTCTCGGACTTCCACCGAAGGACCATATACGCCCTCATCACACATCCTCACGGACTTTCACCGTAGAACCATTCTCTGCCCCAACTACTGCCTTGTTGATCAGAGTCAACGGGTATCTTCATGGACTCTCACCGTAGAACCATTATTTTCCCCTTATATACATCTTTACAGACTTTCACTGAGGGACCAAAATTCGTCCCACGTATGCAATATAGATACAAATCTACGTATCAACAGGCATCCCAACACATGCCTAAACTACGGGATAAAACCGCATACTACGGGATAACAAAGCCCAAAGCCCTAAAGGCATCAAGACCACAGAGCCCACTTACCCGCATACCATGCACAAGAATAAAACTATCAACAGTTCTATAAGCACAAAAGGACGTATAACCAAGACGTTCTACATAAAGACACCACATAACCTAACATGACATCACATGCCACACACCATCACCCGTTCACTCCAATGACCCGTCCACACACCGGTACAACCAACACCTAACCTGGAGGCCAACACCTGAACGTCCCACAGAACGGTTCTCACCAGAATCTCACCTTTAAACCAAACCACGGACCCACACGTCCTATACATAACCAGCATGCACAAAACTGTGCCACAACACCCAAAACTAACCAAGAACGTTACACCCAAGGACGGCACCACACAACACCCAAGGCCACGACACGACCCCTGAAGCCGGCACACAACCAATCGAACCCCAAAAAGAATCCAACAGTATTTCAATCGATTAATCCCATAATCAATCAACTGAATACCGTCAAAAACTAATTGGAAATTGAAGAACCAACCATGAAACAACCACACATAACTTCCTAGGTATAGTCAACTTGTTCCCCCTCCAGGTGACCCAAACAACACATTGGAATCACGCCAAAAATGCCCAAACACACTGTCCAGTCGACTAACCCCCACAGTCCAGTCGATTGAACCTTAAGAACCAAGATCCAGTTGATCGAACCTCACGGTCCAATTGACTGAACCAAGGTGAGAACAGTTTCTGAACACTGTTTCAGCCTCTAAAACCTCGATTCGAAGCCTCCAAACTCCCATCCAACACCCTTAGACATACACACGCCCAAGCCTCACACCAAACCCTAAAAAAAAACACCCGAAACACGATTCCATCCACCGAAATTGCTAAAAAATAGTTTTTTTGCCAAAAATCCAACTTTTAAACAAAATTAGATCTACAGTAATCTAACCGGTAAAAATACACACGATTACACGTAGCACCCTTATAAGACATGAGAGTCTAGGATCCTACCTCAGTGAGTTAAAAACTCAATGCCTTAATTCATGTGCAAAACTGAGGTTCGCCAGAATAGAATTTTGTCTAGATGAACGCGTAACCCACCGTGCCAAAAGAAAGGATTCGCTGTTGGATCGTTGAAAATCGAGCCCCAAGCCCCTAAGATGTTAGAGAGAAGGCAGAGAGAAAATTGAAAAAACTTAGTGGAGAAGTTTTGAAAACATCTTTTGAAAATATCTAACTTCAGATATTTATAGTCCTTAAAAATATCTTTTTTTTTTGAAATATTTTGAAATTCGCACTGCAACACCCCACGGCCCCGGGAACCTGCTCCGCATGCATATCTAAACCCGATCATGCATCAAAAAGCATATAAACATGCAAAATAAAAAACGAGAAATACATGTGGAAAAATGTTAAAAAATAAAATGGGTCGGTGATGGTGGTTCAAGTCAACAACAAAGGAAATAGTCAAGTGAAGAACTTTTATCTTACAAAAAAGCTACTGCCAGCACAGGAACAGTTCAGGGATAAGTAGCAGTGTCAGAGAAGGTGGAGTCTTCATAGAAGACTGAACAATTAGAGTTTGGAAGATTGTCCAAAGATAAGAAGTCTATTGATTGCAAAAGGATCAAATTCAAGTCTAGCTTGGATTTGGTCTAAGTTCATCCAGATTGATGATCAAAGAAGGTGGAGCACTCATACCTGTGAAAGTGGTGGAGGTTGAGGCAACTAACAGTTCTTTAAGATGGTTTAAAAATTCGAGTAAAGATGGAGATTATTGGGTTTCGTGTCTCGAATTTTGGGATATTCTAATCCAGACAAGCGTCCGGCTGCTAATTATTTTAGTGCTACCTATTTTGGCACGTTATAAGACCCGGTCCTTTTTCTTTTTGATATAAACATGCTGAACGTGTTTTGTTTCAATACATGTACACCATCAATGAATGATTTGTGTTTTAATGTCGTAGAATAGCATATAGGTATGTGTTTTATTTTTTCTCCAGTTCTAAAAAGTTTTGAACCATGGCAAAAGCTTTTCAGTTGACTTAGGGGGTGTTGTCAGTCGACTGATGCGCTCCAGAAGCTTTTCAGTCGACTGACCTTGGTTGTGGTGACTTTCTAGCTTTTCCAAAAGCTTTTTAGTTGACTGACCTTAAGGGTCTAATCGACTGACCCCCTAAGCGAGGCTGAGGCTATAAATATCTAACTTGGACTAGATATTTAAAAAAAAACTTTTCTTCAAGGCTAAGTTTCATTTCCTCTGTCCTCTCTCTAGATTATTGAGAGCTCGGGGATTAGTTTTCGACGATTTGTGAGTGGATTCTTGTTATCCACACTGTGGGCTCCACTTTCATCCAGGCAGAATCTTGTTTTGACGAAGTTCGTGTTTGCACATGGATCGAGGCATCGAGTGTTTGACTCACCGAGGTAGGATCCTAGACTATGTTGTCATTATAGGGTGGTACGTGCAATTATATAATTTTTCACCGGTTAAAAATGCTTTAAATATCATATTTTATGTTTAAACCATTTTGTTTGGATGAAAAAGCATGTTTTTACAGGTTTTTTTATGGGTTTATTACATGATATTGGACGTATGAATGGTTATGGTTTTCAAAGGGGTGATTTTGAAACCAAAGGGTTTATGAAAATCTTGAAAAATGTGTTTTGGAGGTTTGGAGCTAACCCTCGGGGTTGAGTCTCAACTTTTAAACGTTTCGGTGAAACGGTGGAACATATGTTTTTAAGGTTGTTTGATCTCCATGTTGATTGATGGATCTTTATACATGTTTAATGTATAATTTGGGAAAATATTTTCGTTTCGTAGTCGAGCTACTGGTTTGTTTTTAAATGATTCTATAAATGTTCCAGGATAACGGGTGTTTGGCACGAGTTGCCCCCGGTAGAAGTCTAAAAACGTACGCATAGTATGTGCTTTGTGCCTTCAGGTTAATCCTCGTAAATTAAGTGGTGGGTGCTTTGTACCCTCGTGTTTTGGGCCCATAAATTAAGCAGTTACGTTGTGATAGCTCTGTATAGAACCTGTCATTACCTATCAGGTCTTAAATGATTTAGGGATAGGTAATGGACAAGAATCTATAGTTGTTACATCTGTTCCTTTGTGATAAAGTCAGTACATAGGAATTATTTACTTGTTACCTCGGTTGTGTGTTTCGAGAGAAAAAATAACATTTTGTTACTGTTTTTCCGTAGCTGTTAAGCTTTTTGTGCATTGTTGAATTCTTGGGAATTTTATGAAAAAACTTTGGATTTTATGACGTAAAACCTATTTGAGGCTCAGGTAGTTGAGTCTATTTTTATACTATGTGATTGTATATCATGTATTATTGCGTCATAGTCTTTTCCTATTGGGCTTCGACTCACGTGGTGGAATTTTGTTAAAACTTTTTTCAGGTGATGATGTTGATGATCATGAGGAGATGATCTGGTGCTACCTGAGGTGGCGGAAGACTATGGCTTAGTTTTTCTTTTTTGTTAAAATCATGTGTTGTACGTCTTGAGGCGATTACTTTATGCTTATATGGATTGTATTGAGAGACAAACCCCGGGTACTCGCTTTAAATTCCAAAGGTTGTACTATTTTGATGGGTGGCTTTATGTATTATCTCTTATATTAAATGGTGTTGATGGACTTTTTTTGCGTGACCTTAGATTTTAGAGTGTGTCAACTTGGTATTAGAGCTCTAGGTTCGAATATCTAAGAGATGCGGGAAGAAGGTGCATCACCTTGTGAGGATGATCGTGTGTGCTTGATTGCATGTGTTTAAAGGTTTTTATAACATGAGCATGATAACCTATGGAGTATGATAATTGGTGTATACGCGAGTATAGAGGTTGAACCTTAGGATGGATGAGTCTTGCCTTAGGGCGTTTGGATCAAAAAATTTGGAAGGCAAGTTAGAAATGTGTTTGGTCGACGTGTGTTCTAGCAAGGAATCTGAATAGGTTATCTAAATTAACGCGTCTGTCTTTTTAATTCTCCTCGGTAGGTGAGATGTGTTTGTATAAGCTTAGATGGCTATGTGTTTAACATGGTTATGTGTTATGTGTTCCTGTTTTACGTCGGTAATAACATGTTACATGAGAGCTTATTATGTTATGCTACCTTTATACATAATTATTTCCACACGGGGAGGACGGGGACGGAGCCATGGCAGGGGTTGTGGCCGAGGTCATGCATATGTTTAGATTCCGCAGGAATGGGACGTTCATGCCCCACAAGAACAAGTGGGCGGTGCTGACGTTGTACAGGAAATGCTGGCTACCATGAGAGCAATGGCTGAGGCAGCAAGGGCTGAGTGAGGGCTCTTGAGCCAAGGGCCTCAGTGGCAATGAAGGGATTCCAGAGGTTAGACCCTCTAACCTTTTATAAGGAGCCAGACCCCGAAGTTGTTACTGAGTGGTTGGAAGTAACCACGAGGATCTTCGATACCTTGGAAATCGAGGAGGATGTCTTGTGCGTAAAGTTGGCAGCGTTCCAACCACGGGAGGATGCAAGAGAATGGTGAAATTTTGCTAAAACCATAGTGGATGGCACATTGGTCACTTTTACTAGGGCCTTTTTGGAGAAATATTTTTTGAGTTCGCCTAGGGACACATACCGAGAGGAGTTTCTTTCCCTTGTTCAAGGGAACCTCACAATGGTTCAGTATGAGGCCAAGTTCGCAAATCTGTCGCAATTTTCACTTGAGATGGTGTCAACAGAGGAGTTATGCACAAAAAAGTTTGAAAGGGTCCTTCGACTTACCATCAAGGATAGGATTGCAGTGCTTGGTTTGTGTGTTTACATCGAGATGGTGGAAGTCGCTATCCGAGTAGAGAACTTGCTGGTAAAGAGTCGCATAGTCAGAAAGAGCAGGAGTTAGTAGGGTGATAGAGGTACATAGCTTCAGGGGCGCAAGAACAAGCGTCGAAGGTCGTCTGGTTCGAGTTCTCATTTTGTGGGATCGTATCAGTCGCAGCTTTCCACACCTACTACACCTTTTGTGGCTTCAACATGAAGGCCAGAGCAGAGGGAGCTTATTTATTATCGATCGGACAGCCGGGGCACCGTTCACCTGAGTGCCCACAGAAGGGCCAAGTCTAGCGTATAGCGCCCGTGCAGTCCCAAGGGAGAGACCCACCAGTATGTTTTGGGTGTGGTCAACCTGAGCACATTTGTAGATACTGCCCACAAGAAGGGAGTGTTCAGAGTGCGACAGGAGCGTCAGTTGTTCCAACTGCACAGAGACGATAGACTTCGCAGCAACCTAGGACTTAGACGTCCAGGTTTGCATAAGGAGGTGCCTTAGCACAGTCTGTGAGGCAACCGACCGTCCAGGGCTACAGTGGCCAGGCCAGAGCACCACATGGCAGAGCTTATGTCCTTGGAGATCCCAGTGCTTCCAAAGCACCAGTTGTGCCCGACGCTATAGCTACTCCGTCCATGATCAGAGGTACTCTCCTAGTATATAAATCATGGGCCAGTGTTCTCATCGACACGGGAGCATCACATTAATTTATTTCCTATGCTTTTGCATTTGTATTAGGGTTCTAGATAGACCTGTTGGGTAGTGCGTTGAGCGTAAAGACCCTGGTTAGTGGGAATGTGGTGTTGAGTAGAGTTTGTAGATCTTGTGAGTTGGGGGTTTCCGGTTGTTGCTTGGAGTTTGACTTTATCATTCTAGACATGACCATGTTTCATGTCATCCTAGGGATGGACTAGCTGACTATCTATCGTGCCTTCATAGATTGCGATCGACGGAGGGTATCGATCTGCATACCTGAGGGTGACTGCTTCTACTTTGTGGATGATCGGGATGAGGGTTTGATGTCTATGTCTGATGTTGTTCAGACTAGAGGGAATTTGGGTTCCGTCTTTTCTGCTCTCAGGATAAACGAGAGGATTGGGGTTCAATGGGAGTTACCCCTGTGGTTTGATGTGCCGGGATAACAGGTATTTGGCACGAGTTGCCCTCGGTGGAAGTTCAAAAACGTGCGCAGAGTAGGTGCTTTGTACCTTCAGATTAATCCCTATAAATTAAGTGGTGGGTGCTTTGTACCCTCGGGTTTTGAGCTTGTAAATTAAGCAGTTATGTTGTGGTAGCTCCGTATAGAACTTGTCATTACCTAACAGGTCTTAAATGGTTCAGGGATAGGTAATGGGCAGGAGTCTATAGTTGTTACATCTGTCCCTTTGTGACAGAGTCGGTACGTAGGAATTATTTACTTGTTACCTCGATTGTGTGTTCCGAGAGAGAAAATAACGTTTTGTTACCATTTTTTCGTAACTGTTAAACGTTTTGTGCATTGTTGAATGCTTGGGAATCGAATGGGAAAACTTTGGATTTTATGACATAAAACCTTTTTGAGGCTCAGGTAGAGTTTGCTTTTATACTATGTGATTGTATATCCTGTATTATTGCATCATAGTCTTTTCCTATTGGATTTCGACTCACGTGGTGGAATTTTGTTAAAACCTTTTTCAGGTGATGATGTTGATGATTATGAGGAGATGATCTAGTGTTACCTGAGGTGGCGGAAGACTATGGCTTAGTTTCCCTTTTTTGTTAAAATCTTGTGTTATACGCTTTGAGGCGATTTACTTTATGCTTGTATGGATTGTATTGAGAGACAAACCCCTGGTACTTGTTTTAAATTCCAAAGGTTGTACTGTTTTGATGGATGATTTTATGTATTATCTCTTATACTAAATGGTGTTGATGGACTTTTTCGCGCGACCCTGGATTTTGAGGCGTGACACACGTTCCTAGTTATGCTGCTAATTTTTTAGTTTCCTTTATTGTTAGCCTTGGTAGAAAAGAATTACCTAAATTGATATTTTCCTATTAGGGTTTATTCTCCTAGCAGAATTAGAAGCTAACTACTAGTATAAATTAAGGTGTCAATGAGAATTGTAGGAACATATGAGGGAACATCTAATACACAGTATGAGGCTCAAATTTAGAAATCAGAGAGTGTAGAAAGACGGTGAGAGGCTCAATTTGAAGTCACATATTGTAGGGACCCGATCCCTTTTTATTTTGAGGATTAATTAAAACTTGTTGTGAGTCTTATGGTGGGTTATGAAAAAGTGTTTAATTTTGAAAAAGAATTAAAATTTGATCACGTTTTGATTGTTGATGATAATTATACACTTGATTATGTATGAAAATAATTATCGTATGATTATTGAATGAGTCTTGAGGCATTGGAAGAAAATTGGAGAATTATGTGCATTTTCTTTTCTTGAAGTGCCTTCCAGCGAGGGATCGAGAGAGAGAGAGAGAGAGAGAAACTTTAAGTTCAAAATTTAGGCTTTCCAACTCATTTCTCTCTTCTCATTCTCTCTCTAGAAGTTAACCCTAAACCTTAGATTTAGTTTTTAGGTGTCCCTTGAGCTTTCTTTGCTCATTGGGAGGTGATTCCTTATCTCATATCCATTGGAACACTATTGGAGGAGTTGGTTTCCACATTAGGAGTTTGGGTTTTGCCCTTCGGTGGAGATTTTCTTAGCTAGAGGTTTGTTTTTTGTGATTTAATCACCTAAGAGGTAGGATCTATGACTATTGTTGAACATTTCATAGATATGATTTGTATACTTTGTGTATTTACATTCAAATACTGAAAACCTATGTTTTGGAGCCCTAGGTTAGGATTTGATGTTTAGCATGTTTAACTTTGAGTTTATGGGTGAATTATGATAAATCTACCATGATTTTTCGGTTGAAGAACCATGAATTTGCAAATTTGAAAGTTAGGGTTTGGGTTGTGTTAAAATCATGAAGAATTGGGAGTTTTTGGGTTGTTGAACCCAAGTGGCAAAATTGATTGAATTTTGGGTAAATTGGGGGTTGTGTCGGACCAATGGTACGCTAATTTCATAAATGTTGAGGTTATGTAAAAATTGTGTTGAGAATTTTGAATGAATTCTATAAATTGTTGAGCATGTGTAATGCATGAGATGTGGAAATTAAGTTTGAATTCTGTTAACTCAAATACATAAATGATAAAAATATTAGAATTATCAATAATGGAAACCTTAATGGTGTTGGGTTTGATGAGAGGAATTGGGTTGACGGTTGGACTTGTGTTGCCTTAAAATGTGAATGACTTAATTAAAGTACCTTGTGAATGGATTGAATATTTAAGTTTGGACACGAGTTGCTCCTCGGTGAAAGACTGAAAACTTGCACAATGTAAGGTAGGCCCTTCATTCTGGTTAATTCCCATAAAAGCATGCTCTTGGGTGGCCCACCCATCGATGTTTTTGAGAGAAATCAAAAATGTCTGCTCTTCGTGTCGGGCTATAGAATGATTACTTATCCATTGGGCCTTGCATGGTCCGGTGGTGATAAATACGCATGAGTCTATAGGCGCCGTCTGACTTTGGTACTTAATTAAATCAATAAATGAAATCGGGTTGGTAAACCATTTGATGTAATTGATGAATATGAGAATTGAGAAACCTTGATAATGGTTGTGGTTTAGAAATGGAATGAAATGAAGTGGAGAATCATAGTAACCATGTTGGGTCTGAGATAACAAAATTGAAAGATTAACTACGGCATGTGTTGATTTTTTTGTGGTAAGGAAAGAAAACCGGTTATGTGAACGAAGATTTGCTAGAAAGGTGAATTTGGTTTTGGATACAAACTTATTGTGTATTCACATAATCATCCTTACATGTCATGCATATGTTCATATATAGTCTTTTTCCTATAAATTTCAGCTCATGTTGTTTAACTCATTTAAGGTGAATAATTGAAAAAAAGTGGTTGATTGAGAAGCTTGGTTGATGAGACAATTTTTGAAGCTTTGGATAGAATAACATTCATGTAGAAAAATCTTTTGAGAAATGCATATGTTGTAAATTTAATTCTTTTGACACAATGATTTGACTCTTTGGATTAGTTGTTAACCTTTTTATAAGGCCTTAAGGCCACACACTCATGAATTGTATGCATGTAAGATCATCGGGTAGTTTTGTTGGGTTGTTTTGTATTTCGTGTGAGATTTGGGTGAAATCGTTGGGTTTTTAGTGGTTGGAGATGTATTTATACCATTTTCTTTGCGTATATGTGTATGTTGATTCCTTGGGAAGGCTTGTTGAAATGTGTAGTTGAAGTTTGGGGAAGGGGTATTGGAATGTGTGTTTTGAAAAAGGGGTTCAGGATTGGACCGCTCGATGGACCGTTCAATCGGTCTATCGAGCGGTCAACCACTGCTCTCGATTTCTCAGGTTAGGGAAAAAATCACTACAACTTGTGAAAGACCGACCGATCAATCTTGTATAATTGTGCGATTACATAATTTAATGCAATTTACAATATAAATTTCCACTATTAACAATAGCTAGATTGGTCAAAATAAAAAAAATATAATTATAAGTATTCTCTTTCCTACAAAAGTCAACAAATGTTGTTTGACACGCATCAAACTTCTTGCATATATAAAGCACTATTGGTGTGTAGAAAGAAAAAAAAATTAAATGAAAGTGGCAAGCATGAATCATGTTTTATTTTTTGTAACACCCTTCAAATTCTATTTAATCATAAGAGAACTTATCGCATATATTTTTAAAAAGTAGTTATTATTATTTTTGTTTAAATTAATTCAATAAATATCAAGTCACGTAAAATAATAATTGGTAATAATACCAAATCATACTGGTGATTTACTACATTCAAATGTTAACAAAGCACATAACACAAATATAAAGTAATGTTTGGTTTAATTAAATGATTTTGTAAAATAATTTTGTACAAAAATGTAATAATTCTTTAGTATCTACATTGAGATTTTGATTCCACTAAAGAGGAAGAGTAATTACTTTTTAAATTTATATTTTATTATTTTTTTATATTACAATGAATTTTTAACAGAATTATCGTTCCATTATATGGTTACATCCAATAAACCAAATATTGCGTAAGTAGATAATTAATTACTTAAAGTTTAGACATTTACATAGAAGAAGAAAAGAGATCAAGGGTAAATTTATAATTTTAGTTGTGGATGATAGGAGAAAAATGGGTGGATCAAAGGGTGGATCAAGGGAAAAGAGACAAGTCTCTAGGGGAGAATGTTCCACCCCTTGAATCCTTGTTAAAACCCTTTGGCAAATCGATCCATCTAGATCCTCTTGTAGATGCATTTTTTGTTGATCTATTTAGAACACCGGGGGTACATGATTGGCTACCTCAAGCCAAACAAGTAACTATTGCCAAAGTAAATCCACCTCTTTAGAAAAACGAAGACGCCATATGCCAAGGGGCAATCCGCTTCATCCCTGTGGAAGGAGCAAGTCAGCCTTTTTCTTGCTTCCTTTACTTTTTCTATACTTCCTTCCATACTGATCTTTTTCTTTTTCAAGTGTAGCTCAACAAAAAATTTCTTCTCCCGTTGAAGTTTCTGAGGACGAAACAGACCATGATGATCATATCCCCATTAAGGTAACTTCCTACACTTTCCTTCTCATTTTTTTTCATCTTTTTCACCACAATTTCTTTTACTTTCTAGGATTAGTCTCCTCCTTTCTACAAGAGCACCAGAGGTGACTACCGGGCACAAGCCTTTGAAAAGGTAAAATATTATTTAACAATATATCACTCACATCAACCTCTTTTTACCTTACTCCCTGCTTTCTTTTCACATAAAGAAGTTCCTTTCTTATCCGAGCCCATCCCAGCCATTCCAATTTCTGCTATGCCTTCTCCACCAGGACTCTTTCAAGAAGACTCCGAAAAAAATGAAGAAAAATCTAAAGCTATACTCCTGTCACTACTCCCACTCCCAAGAAGCGTGTCGAAGTTACTACCAACCGAAGTCTCTCATTCAATGAAGAACCTCAATCTAATTCAAATGGCTCATCAAAACCAAAAGCATCCTCTCCTCATCCTCCGAGAAAGGATCATTCAGACTCTTCTCATTCTATTAACAAGGTACCGAAATGCAATCTTCTGCCTTTTTATTTCCTTCTAGTTCGAATACTTACTGCCTTCTTCGACTTATGTAGAGAATTTTTGATGTTGAAGAGACTACCCTATCGCCAAAGAAAAGTTTGGCTCTGTAGGGATGGACTTTCTATTCGCGATCGATGTAGAATCTTTTTTTGCCCAACTTTTTGCTAAACTCACTCCCCCTATTTCAAAAAGTTCTTCTGGTGTGGCTTCTCAAGCTCCAAGAATTCCCTCTGCTGATGAGATCGAGAAAGCCAAGTCTGATTTAAAGGCAATGCAGAACCTTTCTCTCATAGATATCCTTAATCCTTGGTGTCTTAACCTTTTCAAGAATTCCGTCAGTGCATTATTCTCTTCCATTCCTACTCTTGATGCTGACTTTCTAGGCCTCCAAGTTTTTAGCTAGGATCTCCCTCTCTTAGGCAAGGCTTATAATTCTTCTTTGAAAAAGATGACTAAATATGAAACCAGACTTTCCAATTCTGAGAACTTGAAGTAAGAACTTGCTTTATCATTTTGCCACTTCCAACAACTGAAGGATAAAGAAGACCAAAAAATCTGAAGAAAGAAAGAAATCCTATACCTCCTTAGCTTTCTCCAAAAAGAACTAACAGTAATTGAGGACGACCTCCCGGTGTTAAAAGCTCAGGCTGCCACACTATTCTCTTCTTCCTAGGAGTTGATGGAAAAACAATCTTTAGTGGAGGCTGACCTTATTTCATCTACCAATGACGCAACGGTGGCCAAGCTTGAGATTGAGAACATCGAACAGAATTGGGCCTGCCTTCAACTCCGTTTAAAGAATCTTCTCTCTTAACTTCTGTTAAATTCCTACTTTTGACATGCTTTCAATTTTGATGATTTGAAGATTCCCAGATTGAGGGATGATACTTTTTTAAATACTTGCAATTAATAGGATGTTTGTGAATTTCTCCATCTAAATCTTCAAGTATGCATGACCCTTTTTCTTGAACTTTGAATACTCTGAATGGTCTTTCCCAAAATAGGGATTATTTACCATATTTTGGATCCTTTTGCCCATAGGGCAATATGGCCTTTTATACTAATTCTCTCTCCATGAAGATTTTCTGCCTAACTCTCTTATTATATATTATGGCCACTTTATTTTTCTACACAACCAATCTATCCAAGGCAGCTATTCTTACTTCATCTAAATACTCTAATTCCATGTGCATTGCTTGTGAATATTCTAAAGAAATTAAATTATTCTGCATTTCTACTCTAAAAGATTTAACTATAACTTTCATGGGTAGAACTGCCTCATGTCTATAAGTAAGGGCAAAAGGAGTTTTTCCAGTGGTTGTTCTCTTAGAATTCCTATGTGCCTATAGTACCTCAAATAATGTTTCATGCTATATCCTCGGCTTGTCCTCCACCATCCTCTCAGTTAGGTTTTTTAAGATTTTATTTGTTGACTCAGCTTAACCATTACTTTGTGCATAATAAGGAGATGAATGGATAAATGTAATATCGTATTCTTCAGTAAAGGCCTAAACTTGTCCTCCAAAGAATACTGTCCCTCGGTCTACCACAATATGTTGGGGTAGGCAAAATCTGTGAATGATGTTCTCTTTTATCATCTTTGTCACATCATTTTGCTCCACTACCTTCATGGGAATCGCCTCTGCCCACATCGTACAATAATCTACGGCTACTATTATGTAACAGTTTCCCTTAGAAGAAGGAGAAAAAATCATCCCTATTAGGTCCATTGCCTATCATCTAAAAGGCTAAGGTCTGACCACTGCATTTAAGGATTGCGCTGGTACGTGCTAGACGGGTCCATGTGCTTGGCAGGCTTGACAACCCTTTGCGTATCTAATGCAATCTCCCAATATATTAGGCCAATAATATCCATACCTCCTTATCAACCATCTCATCTTTCTTCCAGCCTAATGGGCTCCACAAATCCCTTCACGTACCTCTTCCATGACCTTCATTGCTTCGCTTTTTGACAAACACTTCAGCAACAAATCATCTTCTGAACTTTTCTTGAACAGTTCTCCTTCTATCATGATGTAATGTGCTGACCTCCTCCTAGTGCTTCTATTGCAAACTTTTGTAGGACATTTTAGGAAAGAAATGAATGGTGTTCTCTAATCTTCCTCATCATAAGAAACTTCCACGGGGATGGCCTGTAATGCTTCTTGCCTCCTCCTAACAGAAGGTAGGATCTTCTTGTGGATGGTCATGGTTCTACGATAAATTTCATTAGGAATCTATAATCCAATGATCGTCTGTGCCAACTCATTTGCCTCCTCATTGAATTTTCTAGGGATATATAATATCATGATATCATCGAAATCATCCATCATTTGCACAGCCATTGCATAATACGACATTAGCTCCTCACTATGGCACTTGTATACTCCTCCTAGATGGTTTACTACCAGCTGTGAATTGCCTTTAATATAGACAGAATGTACTCCCATATCTCTCAGGATTTCTAATTCGATAATAACTACTTCATATTCAGCCTGGTTATTCGAACACTTGAAAGCACACTGGAACGATATTTTTGTTTCCAACCCTACTAGTGAGACGATAACAATCCCATATCTTGACGCATTCTTTGTTATGCTACCATCAAAGTAAAGTTTCCATGGCATGAAATTGATCATAGATATATTTATTCCTATGTCCATTTCTTCTTTTACTTCGAAGAAAGGATGATTTGCCCAGAAGTAAGCCAAAGCCTATCCTTTGACGGCCTTTTGAGGTATTTAATAAAATGAGAACTCCATCAAAGCTAAAGACCATTTGCCAAGTCGTCCTTTAAGCAAAGGCCGAGATAGCAAATATTTGATTAAATCTGTGTGACATATCAAATAAACAAGTATTGGTACCATGTAATGTCTTAATTTTAAGGCAGCAAAATATAGGGCAAAACATATCTTCTCAATTGGAGAACACTTACATTTTATAAGAGTTAGTAGTATGCTCAAATAATATCTGGCCTGCTCCTTTTCTTCTTCATTGTCCTGGGCCAAAAGGCTTCCCAACAAATTTTCTGATGCTGAAATATAAAATTTCATTGCCTTTCCTTTGATTGATGGGGCAAGTACTAGAGGACTAGCAAGATACTTTTTAATATTGTCAAAGGTTTGTTGATGACACAAATCCCATCTGAACTCTTCTTTATTCTTTAACTTAAACAATCCTGAAAATATTTGGACTTTTCCTGCTAGATTCGAAATAAACCTTCGGAGAAAATTAGCTTGCCCCAATAGTTGTTGTAATTTCTTCACTACTGGAACAACATTCGAAAGCCATTCAACATATCTGGCTGCTTTGATAGAGCCTGCCTTTAGAAGCCTCTCAAATTCTTCCTTAATTAACAATGTGACCTCTGTAGGCATTCTTCTTGGCGGCTGTTTGAACGGGTGGTATCCCGGCTTGATTAGAAGTTTGTGCTTAACTAGTTGCCTGGATAATCCAGGCATTTCGTTATAATCCCATGCGAAGAAATCTTTGTATCAAGTAAGAACCTCCACTAGTTCTCCTTTAACTGCTTCAGGAAACAGTTGACTTATATAGACTACTCTAGGAAGTTCAACTGTTCCCAGATTGATTTCCTCTAACGGGACTTGTACTTCGGCCTTTAGATCATCTAATTTGGCCGGAGCAGCTTCCAATTCATCTAATTGTATTTCTTCTTCGTGCAACTTGTCTTCAAAAATTACTTCGACCGATTTAGCTAAAGATCCTTCTTCCTCTGCATTCAGGCCATACAACCTTTCTTCAGACATGTGAACTAATAGCTTATTAAGGGTAGCATGTAATGTAACTGCCTTCTCAACTGTTGACGGTTGTGCTTTCATCAGACATTGTTTGAAGAAAATGAGTAATTGACCTATTCACTTCGAAAATATTGTGGCCGATTACCTATTTGTAGACATTTTTCAAATCCTCCATTGACATTTTATTGGATAATGTTACAGCTATTGGATGGCCTTCTTTATCCAAGCCACTCACCTTCATAGGACCAATATCATTGTCGTACAGCCTCGCCTCAGCATGATTAGCTGATGCTAGGAAAGGCCTTTTGTCTGCCCAAGCTACTTCAATATCTTGATCTTTTCAAAATACCAAACACTGATGTAATGTCGATGGTACCACCATACAAGCATGAATCCAATCTCTCCCCAATAATAAATTATAGGCAGAGCGAGATTCTATTACAAATAAGGGAGTAGTCAACATTTTACTCCCTATAGTGAGGTTAGCAATAATAATACCTTGAAAAGATGTTATTCCACCAGCAAAATTTGATATGCTCGTATTTGATGGTAGCAAATCTCGCTCAATTTTTCCAATCTTATTGAATACAGCCCTGGGCATTAAGTTTGCAGCTAAGCCATTATCTACTAAAAACCTATTGATCGGTACTCCTTTGGTATGCCATGCGATGTACAAAGGCCAAATGTGCTGTGTCATCCCCTTCGAAGGCTTTTCAAAGACAATGCTTTGTGCAGGTTTTCCCTCTTGAGTTTTCAAGATTAAGGACGGTTCCTGTTCTTTCTTAACCAGTTCTAGAAGAATTTCTACTATCCCACCATGTTCTTCGACATCTCTCGCAATGAAAGAGGGTTGGCCATCTCTAGCCATGAAGTTCTCTGGTAGGATGAAGACCATACTACAATTCATAGGCTCCTTCCCTTTGTTGGAATAGGGCACTTTACGGGAACTTGGCTGATCTTGTACTGCTACCCCATGTGTCTTATGTGGCCTATATTCATATACAAGATTTGTTCGAAACTGTATCAGCCTGCCTTTATTACCTTCAGGTTGCTTACTGATTGCTTCCATCATTCTATGATCTACCTGCCTCTTTCTTTGCATTCTCTATTTTTGATATCTGGATGGGATCCTATTCGGTTGAGGAAACTTAAGATGAGTGACTCTCACCTGCTGCCCTGGTGGAAACACTGGTTGTCTTACTGTTCTTGGGTGCCCGAACCTGATGTTCTTCTGAAGAGTTGTCATCTTGCCCCAGGTGTTGGAGACGTTAAAAACCTAATCTCCTCTCCTTCTCCTTGGGTGGATTTCTAGGCTGATCTTTCTCTCTGATTGGATTTTCCTTCGGTATCTTATGGGCACATCCTTTGCACATATGATGTTCTTGTGAACAACTCATCTTCCTTCTTGTACGAATTATCTCCTGATCCCACCGCACATCTTGCACTAGGATGGTTTTGAGAATATCTTCATTATAGTGAGGTGAATTAGCAGGTCCTCTACTCCTCTTATCCTCCATTCTAGGACAACTTCTCATATCAACCATGACCATATTGGTGGCCAACTGCTTCAGAAAAGGATCTGCATCTACTCCCATTGCTGCCTTTTCCTTTTCAGGAAACCTAAACTCTCATTTATCTATCTCGTCCTAAATATCATTTCTGAAAGTAATACAATTATTCGTAGTATGATTTCAGGAGTTATGGTACTTATAGTATTCCTTATTCCTGAGCTCCTCTAGCGGTGGAATCTTGTGCCCTACCAAGAGTCTGAACATCTTGTTTGTAAGTAGGTGGTCAAAAATCTAGTCTGCCTTTGTTATGCCGAATGTATAAACTCTAGTAATCTTTAGGGAAGCTAAAGATCCCTAAGACTTGGTAGGCTCGACTTTGACAAAGGCCTTACAAACACAAGGATTTTTGTTGATGATTTCTACCATAGCTACTTTAGATTCAGAATGGGTCTCCGAATTTTCCACAACATAATTTCCATCTCGATAGTAGGTTCCTTTGGAAGCTACCCTTTTGCCTATTCTTCTCACAGTATATACTCATATCGCACAACTCGTACTGCCAACTCGAATAGGTCGCGAAACTCTATCCCTTCAAGTTTCTTTCTAAGTTCGAAGTCCAAACCATTTTGGGCCAGCCTAACATATTCTGTTTTAGGAAGGACCACCTTACATTTGAATTTAGCCTTCTTAAACATCGAAATATAAGTTTCCACCGATTCTCTTAGTAACTGGTACATCCTTGATAGATCCTCCATCGTAACCTCCAGTTTTGTTCTATAAAACTGCTGATGGAATAACTCTTTTAGCTGAGCCCAGCCTCAGATTGAATTTAGTGGTAGATTGATATATCAAGTAAAGGTTGTACCTATTAAAGAATTAGCAAATAATCATAACTCTATACCCTCTTGGAAACCCGTACATTATGTCAATAGCATCTGGGTATGATTTTCGATAAATCGGCCTCCCAATTTCCCTGAGAGCTCGCCCGAATTGCTCCTGAACAATATCAATGACTTGCTCCCTATTGAATGGGACGTTTGACTATTGTGGATGATGATTGAAATTCCCAAAAATCATTGGAGGTTGCCCCTCGAGCTCCTTATTAACACTAGTGTAAAGGGGATTTGGATCTCTCCACGGATTGCCATGCCCAACAGGTGGTAGGTTGAACTGTTGATTATTGTCATTTCCCTCATTCGGCCTGCCTCTTCCTTGACCTGCCATTTGATCTCCGTTTTGCCCCCCGAGGGTTGAGTTATTGGAGGACGACCCTGGATGAGGTACTAGAATATTATGTGGTAGTGAGGCTGGTTGGCCCACCGTTGTCTGGTTAACTGCTCTACTGAATCCTATGGGGATAATCACCTTATCATTGAGCAACGCCGTCATTTCTCTCATGGTTAAGGACAGATCATGCAATGGTGCTGCCAAGGATTGAGAAAGCTCTTTGTTTGACTCTTGAAGGAAACCTTTTAGAGTTTCAGCTAGACTTGGTGACTGATGGGATTCTTCATCCGATCCTTCTGGTAACGATTGGTGATCCATGGCTGCTTTTTCTCAACCTCTTCCAGCCGTAGCACTTCTTGATGACGCTCAGGTTCCGCTGGGCATGCTAAACAACTGTTGTCGTTTGCGTTGAATTATGTTTAGGACCTTAATGATGTGGTGCGGGCGTTCCAAGAAGAATGTGTCCAATTATATTTGAAATTGTGCTTGACTTAACTTCTAATCATGATGAATTGTGTGTAACTTGAAGCAAAAGCTACTGGTTTGATTTTTTGCCTCAATAAAGAGGACTTTAATAATTTTCAAGTGTCTTTTTTAATTAAACTAAATAAAATTTGCAGGACGAATGAATAGAAAACTGAGATTGAATTGAAATGACTTTGTATTGAATGAAGTACGAACTGAAACAAGGATAATGACTAATGCTACACCTAATTGAGAACATCAATTAAATCTAATCCAGCAAACGAAAATTGAAATAAGGATGAATTTGGACTTGAAAATAAAAAATATGTGTAAATACAAGATAAGAAAATAAAACAAGCTCGGAATTTTTGATATGTTAGCTGTGTGTCTCTTTCCTTGGCCAATTTCTGCTTTTGTACTCCTCATAACCGCGCGTCTTACTTTGTGCCTTCTTTTTTTCTATCAATTCATTGCCCATTTTGACTTCCTCTTTGGTCAACACGTGTCCTTTGCCTCTTTTTATTTTTATTTGCAACTAGTCCACTTTATTCCTCTGTTAATTGTCATCTGTCTTTTACACAAATTATTTTTCTTGATTATTCTCTTAATTCGTTTTAAAAACTAACTTCCTCTTGATTTGCTCTCGTGATGACACGTGTTCTCTTTTAAATTTACACTTTATTCTGCTGTATAAAATTTCATCCGATCATCATTAAATAATCAGCCTCTTATTTATTAAGAAATCAGTTACTTTTTTATATTTTACACATGTGGCCCAAACACCTTCTTATTTTAAATTCAACTTGGGTCTATAAATTTTAAATTTAATTATCCAATTTTAGGTCATTACAGTGTGCATTAATAATAATCAATTATGGGGTGCACCCATTTATTTATTTTAATTTTGTCATTTTTATTATTTTAACTTTGTCCTTAGTTACTGTTTTTGCTCTGAAAAACATTCAGCATTAATGATGATGTGCGGCCGTGCCAGAGCAATAGATGTTCAAAGTTGTAAATGTGCGCCAAATCTCATCTCGGTCGATTATACTGACTGTGAGTAGCTTGAAGCAGCAAAGCAACTTGGTTTGTTGTGTGCCTCAACAAAAAAAATTTCTTAATCTCGAAAGTGCTTGAAAAATAAAAATTACAAACTAAAATAGAAATGAGTTGAAGTTAATTGCAAATATTGAAAGATAATATGAAGCTGGAGCAAAAAAAAAATTGTTTTTCAACTCTCAACTTTGAGCTTATTTGCTTTTAGACTTTTTGACTTTTCTTATAATAATTTTTAATTTTAACTTTTCACACATAAAATTATACAAATTTCAATCAAACAATCATATCCCAACTCTTTTAGACTGAAGAGCGACTATAAAATTTCACATTGAGCTTATTTGGCTTTATTGATGGCTTAAAAGTCATTATTTTTTCAATCAAACGAATTTTTAAGCATTTTAGTTTAAAGTGACATAAAGCTAAACAATTAACTTAAAGCCGGCTAAGTTGCCAAACGAAGGCTAAATGGTATGTTCCTAACACAAATTCCTACTAAAAATTGAGAATAGAGTTTATTTACTTTTATTATTTGTTAGTTCAAATTCATGTTTGAACTAAACTATTTAATTTATACAATTTGTTAGTTCAATTTTCATACTTGCATGCAGTAGTCAAGTCAGTAGATGTTGTTTGCAGCATCCTAGGGTTTTTAATTTTACACATGCATTCGATTAACTTTATTTTCCTACTTATATTTGGATACTGGACTTATGGTGAGGTTTGTGAAGAGAAAACAAAAAATGAAAAGAGGAAAACACATTGAAGTAGAAGCTAGTTTTTCTTTTGTGCCCAAGCTTGTGCGCGTAGGTCATAAATTGAAAGCGATTAATTTTTTTAATCATTTTAAAAAAGAATACAAAGATAAAAATATGAAATTATTTTCGAGGTTTTTATGTAAATAAAATAAAATATCACACATAATAAATTAGAAAATATATATATTAGAAAATACCTTTTTCATTTGATTACTAAGAAAAAGGAAAACCTATAAATAATTCTTTTCCCATTTCATTTTCCTTTCTCATAATAAATTCACAATCCAAACATAGCTAAGTGGTTTGACGTCTTAGGAATTCAATGGACAACGCCTTAGTTGGGCCTATCTTGGGCCTCCGACTTGGGCTTACGTTTGGTTAGCAAGATAGTAACAAAAAAATGCAAAAGAAGAGAAATAATTTATTTTTTTAAGCGTTTGATTAGCAAGCAAGTCTAAGAACCTGATGAAAAGTAAATTATTTTACAGAAAATTAGTCATAGGTTAAAGTAGCATCAATTTTATTTTTCATTAACCATAAAAAATTTTAACGCGCGAGATCTAGTTGAACCTTTGAACGGATAAATTTATCTGTGCATTTTTCAAAATATACAGTTAAATGTATCTATCTTGCATAAATAAATATACAGATAAATTTATTTGTATGAAGAATACTGTGTCTTTTTAAAACATATATAAAACACACATATAAATTTATCTGTCTTACATAAATAAGCAGACAGATAAATTTATTTGTATAAAGAATACTTTGCCTTTTCAAAATACATATAAAGTATATAGATAAATTTATCTGTCTTGTATGAATAAGAAGAAAGATAAATTTATCTGTCAAATTATGCTTATTTTACTAAACAGATAAATTTATCTATTTACCATTTGTCAATGCTAGAAAGGAACAGATAAATTTATTTGTCTAACATTTGTCAATATATCTATATAACATTTGTCAATACTAGAAAGGAAAGGAACAGATAAATTTATCTGTCTAACAGTTATCAATACTAGAAAGGAACAGATAAATTTATCTGTTTAGCAAATTATGCTTATTTCACGAAATAGATAATTTATTTGTTACTTGTGATTATTTAACTTAACAGATAAATTTATCTGTCTAACATTTGTCAATACTAAAAAAGAATTACAGATAAATTTATTTGTATGCATTACATATAAATTTATCTGTTTATGTTAAATTTATTTGTGTTGTAAACGATTGGGTCTCGCGCGTTAAAATTTTTGTTAATGGACCTTGCGCGTTAAAATTTATTTTTTTGGACCTTTAGCTAAAACGTGCGAACTAATTTTTGATTTCTCACAAATTATACAAGGAAAATTTATTTTTCCCGTGAAAGTAAGAATTAATTATTTTATTTTTAATTTTTTTAGAATTTTTGCCAATATTTTATTTTTTTCTCAAATATATAAGAGTAATTTAGATAAGTACTAGGAATATTTGAGGATTACTCATTTTTTTAGTCATCGTAGGAGTTTTAGTCCTATCATATTTATTTTACTAGTTTTACTCCCATTAAAAATTAGAAAAAAATTTAGTAACTGATTTACTCCTATTTAAAATATTAAACTTTCATTTCTATAAGTATGAATTTAGCACAATTTCCCAAAATTCTCCACTCTCTCACCTGTAATCTCCCATAATTTTCCAAATCCCCACTCCTAATTTTCTGTAATCCCCCTAAAATTTCTAATCCCCACCTAAATTAATATCCCATAATCTGCAAATTTAACAAACTCACCAAATCCCTAACCCAATGACCACATGAAACCCTAGCCGCCACCCCTTCTCCTCATCGTCGTCGACGCTTATTCTCCTCCTGGCCGCTGTTGCCACCCCTTTTACTTTTCACCATTGTCTTTCCTTCTCCTCCTAGTTGTCAACAGCGTCACCCTTTCTCCTTCTCGTCGTTGTTGCCCCTTCCCCTCCTAGCTGCCGTCGTCGCCCATTTCAAGATCTCACCACTGCTACTCCTTTCTCCAGATTTAGACTCCCCCATTGTTGTTGCTCCCTACTCCTTTGGTTCTAGACTTCTCCACCGCCGTCACTCCTTTCTTTAGATCTTGACTCCTTTATCACCAGCTTCACAATTGTTGTAAGAAATTTATCACTTTAACTGATTAATTTATCACTATTCCGTCACAAGTGTCGCAATTACTGTGAGAAATTTATCACTTTAGTTGATAAATTTATCATTTTAATTTAACTGATAAATTTATCACTTTAATTTTTTCAAGAAAACTCTACAAAAAAATCTCCCAAATTAATGAGATGGGAAATTTTTTTCAAAATTTTGAATTGATAAATTTATCAGTTTAATTGAATGAGAACTTTTTTCAGAATTTTAAAATGATAAATTTATCAATTTAATGGAATGAGGAGATCAACACCAGAGAAAGTGGAGGAGATCATCGAGAAAGGAGGCCGACATTGGCATCGGAGAAGATGGAGTTGCGGCGACAATAGCGATAACGGCGACGGAAGATGAAGCCAGCGACGGAGTTAGGGTGATAGTTGTTGCATGGCGAGATTTTTTGGGAGATTTTGGGAGCAATTTTGGGGGAGATTTTTTGTGCGGGATTTTTGATTCCCATTTAGAAAGAGATTTGGTTAATGAAATTTTCTAAAAATTTAATTTAAATGTATTTTTGGTAAATATTAATATTACAGGTTTAAATTTATTTTAAAAAGATAGACAAGACTGATATTAAAATATCAATTCATAATAAGACCTATCCCAAAATTTCTTTAAATACTATACCATTTTCATGCTTATCAAACTAAAATTTTAAATTTTTTAAATTATTTTCTTAGAAGACTTTTATCATAATCAAATGACTACATTAGAATAATTTTTTTTTCTTTTTTCTCTCTTTTACTTCAGTTTCTACCATTTTTACTTTTTAACCTATTCTTTTTCTTTTTAATCAAACAAATTTCTGGGGTAAACGAAAGAGAAAAAGTAGAGTAGTCTGAGATTACATAAATCCCAATTTATCCCAACCACACAATTATGTGTAACTTACCACCAAGTACATGAATCCCATATAAATATGTGACTATAATAATATGAAAACACGTGATCCCGAACTACCTAATAATTACTAAAAAAATGAAGTCCTCAAGTTACATTTCAAGTCTTGTTACAATACACCAATTATAGTCTAATGTTTGGGGGTGAGAATTCTCATGGGGGACATCACATGTAAAGGCTCTACCGATTTGAACAAATGTGGATGCGAGCAAAAGAATGCGAGATTATTATCAACAGTGCATGGACTACATCGGTGGCTGCTAAAGGGTTAGAAGGATTTAAATGTCGAGTTACCAACACCAGCTTATCTCACATGGAATGAAAAAAATGCTCTTCTGGACACATCCAAAGAGAGATAAAGCGGCTGACAGTAGAGCTAAGCAGACTAAAACATGACTTGTAAACGAATAACAGTATGGACTGGGAGAATAGCTTGTCAAAGCGGCTGGAGGAACTTCTGTGCTGCGAAGAGGAAATGTGGAAACAACGAAGCAGGTTGGAATGGCTGCAGTTGGGGGACAAGAATACAGGCTTCTTCCACGCCAAAGCCACCACCAGACAGGCTCGAAATTGCATATCCGGGCTAGAAGATGGTAACATAGGTTGGTAGACAGATCCACAACATATGCAAGGAATTTTAACTGGGTACTTTGCAAATACTTTCAGATCCTCTAACCCAAGCTCTTGCAGGCAGTGGTTCCGGATTTTCCAAAGGAAAGTGATTGATGAAATGAACAGCTACCTTTCAAGGAGTTTTAATGCGCTAGAAGTGAAGTAGGCACTCGACCAAATGGCTCCAATGAAAGCTCCTGGTCCAGACAAAAAACCTGCAGCCTTCTACCAAAGGTATTAGCACATTGTTGGGAATTTATAAATGCTGTCCTTGGCATTCTTAACTCATCACTATCAACAGAACCTGTCAATGAGACTCTCATTGTACTTATTCCAAAGGTTAAATGTCCACTGAGAGCTAATGAATTTTGACTTATCTCCTTATGTAATGTTATATACAAGATAGCCGCTAAAACTGTTGTTAACAGGTTGAAGGAGGTTCTACCAACTATAATCCATGTGACCCAAAGTGATTTTACGTCAGGGAGAGTCATTACGGACAACACACTGATCACTTTTGAACTCTTCCATCATCTGAAGAACAAGAAAATTGGCAAGGAGGGGAACATGGCGATGAAGCTTGACATGAGCAAAGCATATGATTGGGTGGAATGGTCTTTTATGTAGGATATGATGCACCTTTTGGGATTTGATGAGAGCCTTATCAAGAAAATCATGAATTGCCTATCATCTGTTAGCTATAAGATACTGTTGAATGGGAAACCTTTCCCTTCTTTTAAAGCCATCTCGAGGGCTAAGGTATGGCGACCCTCTTTCGCCTTATCTGTTCCTGATCTGCGCAAAGGGACTTTTAGTGCTCTTAAAGAAAGCAGAAGCAGATGGTGCAGTCTATGGCATAAAAATTTGCAGACATGCTCCAAGTATCTCTCACCTCTTCTTTGCAGACGACAACTTACTATTTTGAAATGCCAGCATAGCCGAAGCACAAGTAATTAGAGATATTCTCCGGACATATGAAGAGACTTTAGGTCAATAGGTAAATCTCAAAAAGTCTGTCATCTCCTTTAGCAAAAATACCCACCAATCGTATTTTAGATATTAAGGATGTGATGGGGTTCAATGTTGTGGATGACCAAGAGAAGTATCTGGGGGACTTTTAGCGCTCTTAAGGAAAGCAGAAGTAGATAGTGCAGTCCATGGCATAAACATTTGTAGACAGGGTTCAATTATCTCTCACCTCTTCTTTGCAGACGACAACTTACTATTCTGAAATGCCAGCATAGCCGAAGCATAGGCAATCAGAGATATTCTCTGGATATATGAAGAGACTTTTGGTCAATAGGTAAAACTCGAAAAGTCTGCCATCCTTTAGCAAAAATGCCCCCGATCGTATTTTAGATATTAAGGATGTGATGGGGTTCAATGTTGTGGATGACCAAGGGAAGTATCTAGGGGCACCTACTATGAATGGTAAGTCAAAAAAGGAGATTTCTAGAAGTATCAAGGACAGGATTTGGGTGGTAATATAGTGATGGGGGGAGAAACTGCTCTCTTAAGCAGGAATAGAAGTTTTAATCAAAGCAGTAGCGCAAGCGATATTGACCTACTCGATGTCTGTCTTCAAGATTCCGTCGAGTCTTTGTGCAAAGATATCTACTTTAATTGCCAAGTATTGGTGGGGCAGTTCTGAGAAGGGGAGGAAAATCCATTAGTGTAGATGAGATGATCCTTATATCAGAAGATCAAACGGGGGTCTGGGATTTAAAAATCTAGAATGGTTTAATATGGCTCTGCTAACCAAACAGGGCTGGAGAATTCTTAACAACCCGCTCTCCCTTGTGGGATGTTTTTTGAAGGCCAAGTACTTCCTTGTCACAACGTTTTTAGAGGCCAAGGTTAGGCCAAATCTTTCTTACACGTGGCAAAGCATTTTAGAGGGGTAGAAAATCTTGAGAAAGGGAACTAGATGGAGAGTAGGCAATGGTAATCAAATCAGAATTTCAAAGGATAGATGGTTACCGTGAGGGCCAACTTTCAAAGTAATAGTCCAATCCGCTTCAATGCGCTGGACCTGAGGTGTCGGAGTTAATCCTTGAGAACCATGAAGACTGGAATAGGGATCTACTCTGCCAATTACTCTTGCCCTTTGATAGCGATTTAATCAGCGTTATCCCAATCAGTTGTAGAGGAAGAAAGGATAAACTGATTTAGCACTACACAAAAAATGGGAGATAGACAGTCTGATCAGGCTACTATGTGGTGGCTCATGAAGATAAGGAGAAAGTAGGGGGCTCAGACTCTTCAATTGCTATAGATTTTTAAAGAGGGCTCTGGTTAGCTAAGGTACCAAACAAGGTGAAGAACTTCATGTGGAGAGCCTGTACAAACATCATGCTAGTCAGATTGCACCTATTTCAGAAAAATATCATCAATGATCCTTTATGTGTGTGGTGTGGGCTACAGGTTGAAACAGTCATCCATTGTTTGATGGAATGTACTTTTGCTGAACAGGTATGAAGCTATGCCGGCATATTGGGGGATTGGAATCACTTGAAAGGAAAGAGGGATTTTAGGAGCTAGGCTGAGATGGTACTCAACAAATAGGATAAGACTGCTTTCGACCTCTTTTGTATGATTACATAGCGACTATGGATGGAAAGGAACTCTAGATTGATGGGTAATACGATCGAGCCCCCAAAGATGCCCAAGGAAAATTCTCACTTAGCAGGACAACTTCTAGTAGAGTTTGGTACTGTGGCGCTCCCCACAAGAGGAAGCTTCCAACCAGTTCAACATGTGGTGTAGTGGATACCGCCAACGAAGGGTTTTATAAAGATTAATTTTGATGGAGTGCGTTGTCTGGATGGGAGAACAAGTCTGGGTTTCATTCCCAGAGATGATATGGGTAGGCCTTTAGCTGCATGAGCAATGAAAATCAAATTTTTTTTGAATATAGACCATGTGGAGGCAGTGGGGGAACTCTTTGCGTTACACTATGATGTGGATCGGGGGGTAAGAAATCTTTATGTGGAAGGAGATTCCCTCAAGGTGGTTAATGCATTCAAATCGGAGGATGAGAACCTCTCCCACATTGGCAACATCACTGATGAGGGTCGTGAACTCACCGGTTCCCTTTCTACCTTCACTTGGTCTCATATCAAGCAACAAGGAAATGTGGTAGTTCATGCTCTATCTCGACTAGCACTCTCGTTGGAAGGATGCAAATTATGGCCAAATGATATGCCCAATGTGAGACCCTGACCCATTTTCTTTTTAGGCATTTTCGTACGCGCGTTATGTGTTTCCATTGCAGCATGTTTTACTATTTTTGATGCATGATCGAGCTTAAATATGCATGCGGGGTAGGTTCCCGATGCCGTGAACTGTTGTGGCGCGAATCTTGAAAATTTTCAAAAAAAGATATTTTGCAGGCCTATAAATATCTGAAGTTAGATATTTTCATAAAAATATTTTTCAAAACTTCTCTAGTAATTTTTTCGTTTTCTCTCTACCTTCTCTCTAAGTTCTTGAGGGCCCGAGGCTCGATTTTTGACGATCAGACTACGAATTCTTGGTATCGGCGTCGTGGGCTACGTAACCATCCGGTCAGATTTCAATTCTGGTGAAGCTCAATTTTGCACGTGGTTCGAGGCGTTGAGTTTTGAACTCACTAAGGTAGGATTCTAGACCCTACTGCTGTATAAGGGTGCTATGGGTAAACGTGTGTGTGTTTTTAATGGGTAGATTGCTGTAGATCTGCGTTTGTTTCAAAGTTGGTTACCAGGTTAAAACTCAGGTTTTTGTTGGTTCCGGTGGATGGAATCGAGTGTCGGGTGTTTTTTTTGAAGTCTCAGTGTTAGGCCTAGATGTGTGGATGTTTACGGTTGTTGATTCGGTGTTCGAAAGTGTCGATTCGAGGCTTAGAGGGTTGAACCCGTAGCTCAGAATCATTTTTTGTCGAGGTTCGATCGACTGAACCATGGGGTTCGGTCGACTGAAGTCTGGTTTTGGGGTTCGGTCAACCGAACCTATAGGTTCAGGCAACTGAATTGTGTGGGTTTGCGTTTTGTGGTTTCTAATGTGGTCTTCGATCGATTGGGGCCTTAGGTTCGGTCGACTAAAGTGCTGGGCCGTGTTTTGGTGGTTTTATGGTTGGGTTTTAGTTTCCGATTGGTGTCCTATGGTATTCAATTGACTGATATATGGGATTAGTCGATTCAAATACATGTGGATTTCTTTTAGGATTTGGTTGGTCGTGTGGTGATTTTGGGGTTTCTGTGGCAACCTCGTGGGTTCGTGTTGATGTCGTCCTAGGGGATGATGAGTTGGTGAGATGTGGGTATTTGTCATGCGTTGAGTGTTTGGGCCCGAGGTTCCCTTCAGGAAAGGGTCTTGGGTTGTGAAACCGTGAGGCTTTTGGATTTTAGAGTCGGCCTTCGGGCTAGGCTTGGTTGTGGGTTGTTAGTCGTTCCGGGTGAGTGGATGACGGATGCGTGTAGCACGTGAGTTGGTGTTGAGTTATGTAGGCTCGTTGATTGTGTTGGCGCGTGTGAGCGTCGTGGGTCCAGGTTTGTGAATGTCGGGTTACGTGATGGATGGCATCGTGGTGTGAGGTTATATGTGGCTATGTGCTTTTATAACTGCTTGTACATTTATAACTCTGTTTATTTATGTACGGAATACATAAGTGGATTACGTGGTTGTGATGATATCGCATGTGTGACGTGGATTGTGGAACGTCGTGTTGATACATGGTTATATGCTATAAATCCTAATTTAGGTTTGCATATATGTATGAATTGGATAAGATGAATTTGTGATCCAGTAGATGTAAATCCTGGTTGATGACGCACGTGTGCGTGTGTGGGCGTGTGTGGTAAGCTACGAAAGCCGGTGAACGTGACAGGCTGTGAAAGCCGATGTCAGAGGTAGGCTGCGAAAGTTGGTGTGTACGATACCTGACGGATTGAAACGAGATCCTGATGAGGCACAGGTGTGTGTGTGTGTGTGTGTGTGTGTATGTGTGTGCGCGCGCGATATCTGAAGGATTGAAACGAGATCCTAATAAGGCACAGGTGTGGGTGTGTGCGTGCGATATCTGAAGGCTGAAACGAGGTCCTGAAGAGGCACGTGCTCATGGATTGCATGTATTGCATATTGGGACGAATAGATCACTTTTCTTAAAAACTGTATTATCGGCCTACGGGAGCCAAAATACTGTATTAACGGCCTGCGGGAGTCATAATACTCGAATCGTTTTCAGGGCTCTAATGAGTTGGATAAAAATGGTTTTTATCCTCGCTTTCCCTTGCATGTGAAAATGATTTTCTGGCTCTAGTAAGTTGTGATCTAAAACTATTTTCAAATTGTTTTTAATGGCTTGAAAGAGAGTCAAAAATTACACTTCATTTATCGAGCATGTTTAGCTTATACTGCATGTGTTGTTTAGGATCTGCTGAGCTTTGGCTCACGGTGTAGAATTTACTTTTCTTCAGGTGCCGGTCACGCTAGTTGATCTGGAGGTGCTGAAGAGGTGAAAGAGCTGTAGTCTTATTTTTTATTAGTTTTGTTATATGTATGTTATAACATATTTTTTGGGCGTTGGATCCGTGTAATGTTGTCGTTTGGTGTTTATATACAATGCATGTATGATTTAAATTGAGAGTGTATTCTCGGGTTGGGTATCTTGTGTGGTTGTTTATGGGTGTTTCACGTGGTCCGGAGTTTGGGGCGTGACAACTTGATATCAGAGCTCTGGGTTCAAATACCTATGAGTCGTGGGAAGGGGGTGCATTCTCGTGTGAGGTTGATTGCGCGTGCTTGATTGCATGTGTTTACACATTTTGATAACATGATCGTGTCAGCATGTTAGATATGTAAAAGATATGTATATGTGAGCATGAGGGTTGAATCTTATGAGTGATAGTCTTGCCTTTGGGCATTTGGAATAACAAACTTAGGAGCCAAGTTAGAAACGCGTTTAGCTGACGTGATTTCTAGCAGGAAATCTGAATAGGTTATCCAAATTGACGTGTCATTCTTGTTGGTTCTCCTCGGTATATGTGGAGTTGTTTAACATGAATCTATGTGGCTATGTGTTAGCATGCTAAGTGTTTAGCGTTATGTTCATGCCATGTGCTGCATCTTATATGTTGTTTTCTTTCATATAGGCAGGATGTCAGCGAGGAGAGGGCGAGGCCATGGTCGAGGCCGTGGCCGTGCTGGCCAAGTGGATGTTTCTATCCCTGATGTTGGGGATGCTAATGCTCCCTATGGACCGATGGACGCGACGGAGTTATTGCGTGTGCTGGTTAGTTCTATCCAGCAGCTAGTTGCTAGAGGTGAGCCTGTTAAGAAGAGGGTTCCTGAGGCGAGGGCTACTGTGACGATGAGAGAGTTCTGGCATATGGATCTGCCTACCTTTGTAGGAGATCCTGATCCTCTTATGGCAACAGAGTGGTTGGAGTTGACGACTCGGATCCTTGACACATTGCAAATTGTGGAGGATGAGTTGCGGGTTTCTTTTGCCACCTTTCAACTGAGAGGTGATGCTCATCAGTGGTGGAGGTATGCCAAGACTACAGTGGAGGCCACATGGGCAGCTTTTACACGAGTCTTTCTGGAGAGATATTTTCTACCTTCGAGAAGGGACTTATGCAGGGAGGAGTTCTATTCTCTTACCCAAGGGGCCATGGACATCATGCAGTACAAGGCCAGGTTTATGAGCTTATCTCAATTTGAACCGGAGGTGGAGTGCACATATGACTTTCTTTCGATGAGGTTTGAGCGGGGCTTGAAGATGGAAATCAAGGAGCGAGTGGCTGCGATGGGATATTGTGTGTTCTGACAGCTAGTGGAGGCAGCAGCGAGGGTTGAGATTGCTTTGGCTGAGACTCAAGCTTCGAGGGAGGCCAAGACATCACAGGGTGGGACAGAGGTATAGACAGGTGGACGCTCCAGCAAGAGGCAGAGCAGAGGGAGTTGACCTGTGGCTTCGTCTGGGAGGCCGGAGCAGAGGGAGTTGACCTTTTATCGATGCAGATAGCTGGGGCACTATGCGGTAGATTATTTACAGCCGAGACCATTCTAGAGTTTGGCTCTAGTGCAGCTGCAGGGGAGGAACCCATCAGTTTGCTATGACTGTGGACAGTCCTGACATATTCGCAGGGATTTTCCTTAGAGAGGCAGTACGCCAAGCAGGGAGGAAACACCAGTGGGTTCGTATGTGCCAGGTTCAACTGCGTACCAACAGTGGCCTTCTACAGTTCAGGTTTCTCGAACGACAGACAGGGGAACTTTAGTTCAGTCGGTGGGACATCCGACAATGCTGAGTACAGGTGGACATGACACAGTGGGATTGCCCCGAGTGTATTCTCTTACAGCTCGCGGTTCATCTAGGGCACCGGTCGTGCCGGAGGATGCTGATATGCCTTCAGCAAGCAGAGGTACTTTCTGAGTCTGCAGGCTTTGGGCCAGTTTCCTTGTTGCACCTGTTTGGGGTTGGTTATGGATCCCGTGGATGGTGAGCTGTGTTGAGGCAGTGGTTGGTAAGGTTGTGAGGTTGGGGAGTGTGTAGATCTCGTGTCTTTGAGATAGTTAGCCTTTGTCTAGGATGCCTGACCTTGTTTGACTATATCTTAGGAATGGTTTGGCTGACCATCTAGTGTGCCTGTGTCGATTGTGATCGACGTGGTGGTCTTTTTGACCTTGAGTTGAATTTCAGGGGAGAAATTCCTTTAAGGGGGGTAGAGTTGTGAGACCCTGATCCATTTTTTTTTCGGCATTTTTAGACGCGCGTTATGTGTTTCCGTTGTAGCATGTTTTACTGCTTTTGATACATGATCGGGCTTAGATATTCATGCGGGGTAGGTTCCTTGGGCCATGGGCCATTGTGGCGCGAATCTCAAAAATTTTTAAAAAAAGATATTTTGGAGGCCTATAAATATCTAGAGTTAGATATTTTCATAAAGATATATTTCAAAACTTCTCTAATAAGTTTTTCATTTTTTCTCTGCCTTCTCTCTAAGTTCTTGGGGGCCTGGGGCTTGATTTTCGACGATCAGACTATGGATTCTTGGTATCGGCATCGTGGGCTACGCAACCATTCGGTTAGATTTCAATTCCGACGAAGCTCGATTTTGCACGTGGTTTGAGGCGTCGAGTTTTGAACTCACTGAGGTAGAATTTTAGACCCTACTACTGTATAAGTGTGCTATGGGTAAACGTGTGTGTATTTTTAACGGATAGATTGCTGTAGATCTGCATTTGTTTCAAAGTTGGTTACCGTGTTAAAACTCGGGTTTTTGTTGGTTTCGATGGATGAAATCGGGTGTCGAGTGTTCTTTTTAAAGTCTCGGTGTTAGGCCTAGATGTGTGGATGTTTACGGTTGTTGATTCAGTGTTCGAAAGTGTCGATTCGCGGCTTGGAGGGTTGAACCTGTAGCTCAGAATCGTTTTTCGCCGAGGTTCGATCGACTGAACCATGGGGTTCGGTCAACCGAACCTATGGGTTCAGGCGACTGAACCGTATGGGTTTGCGTTTTGTGGTTTCCAGTGTGGTCTTCGGTCGACTGGGGGCATAGGTTCGGTCGACTGAAGTGCTGGGTCGTGTTTTGGTGGTTTTATAATTGGGTTTTGGTTTTCGATTGGTGTCCTATGGTATTCAATTAACTGATATATGGGATTAGTCGATTCAAATACCAGTGGATTCTTTTTAGTGTTTGGTTGGTCGTGTGGTGGTTTCGGGGTTTCTGTGGCAACCTCGTGGGTTCGTGTTGATGTCGTCCTGGGGGATGATGAGTTGGTGAGATGTGGATATTTGTCATGCGTTCAGTGTTTGGGCCCGTGGTTCCCTTCAGGAAAGTGTCTTGGATTGTGAAACCGTGAGGCTTTTGGGTTTTAGAGTCGGCCTTCGGGCTAGGCTTAGCTGTGGGTTGTTAGTTGTTCTCGGTGAGTAGATGACGGGTGCGTGTGGCACGTGAGTTGGTGTCGAGTTATGTAGGCTCGTTGATCGTGTTGGCGTGTGTGAGCGTCGTGGGTTTAGGTTTGTGGATGTCGGGTTACGTGATGGATGGCGTCGTGGTGTGAGGTTATATGTGGTTATGTGCTTTTATAACTGCTTGTACATTTATAACTCTGTTTATTTATGTACGGAATACGTAAGTAGATTACGTGGTTGTGATGATATCGTATGTGTAACGTGGTTTATGGAACGTCGTGTCGATACATAGTTATATGCTATAAAGCATGGTTTAGGTTTGCATGTGTATAAATTGGATTAGATAAATCTGTGATCCAGTAGATGTAAATCCTGGTTGATGATGCACGTGTGCGTGCGTGGGTGTGTGTGGTAGGCTGCGAAAGCCGGTGAACGTGACAGGCTACGAACGCTGATGTCAGAGGTAGGCTGCGAAAGCCAGTGTGTGCGATATCTGACGAATTGAAACGAGATTCTAATGAGGCACAGGTGTGTGTGTGTGTGTGCGTGTGCGCGCGCGTGTGTGTGTGTGTGCGATGTCTGACGGATTGAAACGAGATCCTAATGAGGCACGGGTGTAGGTGTGTGTGTGCGATATCTGAAGGCTGAAACGAGGTCCTGAAGAGGCACGTGCTCATGGATTGCATGTATTGCATATTGGGATGGATAGACCACTTTTCTTAAAAACTGTATTATCGATTTACGGGAGTCGGAATACTGTATTAACAGCCTGCGGGAGTCGTAATACTCGAATCGTTTTCAGGGCTCTAATGAGTCGGATAAAAATGATTTTTATCCTCGCTTTCCATTGCATGTGAAAATGGTTTTTTGGTTCTAGTGAGTCGTGATCTAAAACTATTTTGAAACTGTTTTTAATGGCTTGAAAGAGAGTCAAAAACTGCACTTCGTTTATCGAGCATGTTTAGCTTATACTGCATGTGTTGTTTAGGATCTGCTGAGTTTTAGCTCACGGTGTGAAATTTGTTTTTCTTCAGGTGCCGATCACACTAGTTGATCTGGAGGTACTGAAAAGGTGGAAGAGCTGTAGTCTTCTTTTTTGCTAGTTTTGTTACATATATGTTATAATATGTTTTTCGGGCGTTGGAATCGTGTAATGTTGCCGTTTGGCGTTTATATACAATGCATGTATAGTTTAAATTGAGAGTGTATTTTCGAATTGGGTATCTTGTGTGATTGTTTATGAGTGTTTCACGTGGTCTTTAATTTGGGGCGTGACACCCAACCACATTCGTGATTTAATATCTAAGGATATGAAAACACGTGATCCCAAACTACCTAATAATTACTGAAACAATGAAGCCCTCAAGTTACTTTTCAAGTCATGTTATAAGTAAAATTTAGCCGCTTTGAATTAATCAATGCCTTAAGATTAATTTGGGTAAGAACATAGTCATTACCAATATTTTAACCAAATCATTCACAAGCTCCTTTATTTCACGGCCTTGTTTTTTGCCTCATTTGGTTCTGATTTAAAGTCCAATTTTTAATATTTTTATTTAAGTCATAAAATTTAGTTGTTAAATCACAAACTTTTCTTTTTACATGAGTACTTAAAAGTCACTTTTTAATCAAGTAAAATTTCTATTTCTTTAGCTTAAAGTCAAAAAATAAAGAAAAAAAACTTAATTTTAAGCCAGGCTACCAAACAAAGGCAATTTGCTCATATTTGTGTTAAAACTTTTTTTTCTTCTAATTAAATTTACTTGCAATTTTGTTGACCAAGTCATCTGACTTGAGCAAATCTTTGGGTTTTGAAGTTGGCATTTGCTAACATATAATTTAAATGACCTATTTTCATTTGTTTTCAACGACTTTTAGCCCTTGAGAAGTGTGAACACGTTAGTTGTATGGTGTGCGGGACGTTTTAACATTTTGTGATGTCCTGTCTTGAGAAATTATTATATGCGTAGCGAATACCAAGTTAATATGCTAATGAAATGTGCCATATTCAATACATGTACTATATGTATTAATTTAATGTTAAATATTATTAATTTGTTATAATTTAATATTGGACATTATTCATATGCTATTGTAAGATTAGTTCTTAAAATCATGAATACATAGTGTACTTGATTGAATGAACACATCATATTAACATGTTAACATGGTGTTTTTTATCTATTGACTAACTTATCGTCTTTTGTACGATCAATAAAATGTTTGACATTTGAAACTACGTGGGCCAAATATTTTTTTATTTTTATTTTTGAAAGATAAAAAAAAATATAAAATTGAAAAAATAAAAATACTACAAGTAGGCAAGATTCGGACCAATTAGAATTAAGCTCAAACATAGAAAGAAATTATAGAGTATGTGCGATGAATAATACTGTATGACCACAGGCATAAACAAACAAGCATGAATAGTTGAAATAGTTATAGCTAATATATTTTGATAGGTAAAATAATATATATGAAAAATTAGTGAATAGTCTAATTTATAAGTTGTTTATTATTTTTTATTCAGTATAAAATTTTCTTAACGAGTAAGGTCCATTTTTATTAAAATTTTAACGTGCAAGGTGCTTTTAAAATAAAAATATTTTAGAACAGATAAATTTATTTATACCTTTTCAAAATATGTGTAAAGAATACAGATAAATTTATCTTTCTTTTATTAAAAGCGCGTGTAAAGAATACAGATAAATTTATCTGTCTTATATTGAAAACACATATAAAGAACACAGATAAAGAACACAGATAAATTTATCTGTCTTATATTGAAAGCAAATGTAAAGAATACAGATAAATTTATCTGTGTCTTTTCAAAATATATATAAAAAATATAAATAAAAAAATTTTAACACGCAAAGTCTATCAAATAGATAAATTTATCTGTTTGTTATGCAAAATAAATAAATTTATTTGTTTGTAGAGTATTTTTGAAATAAATTATGCAATTAAATATTGCGCGTTAAAATTTTTACTAATAAATCTTACGTGTTAAAAGTTATTTTTTTTTTTTGACCTTTAGCAAAATCTCCAATTTAATATGTAGTCATTCATCTTCTTTTGTAAAAGGCGTATGCGCAGCATTGCCTGAGTATGCGAAATATCTTTGAGAATAAAAAAAATGTTTGCAGACAACATTATGTATTAGTGATGCATTAGATTTATAAAATAATATGAGAAATAGATTTTAAAAAATGTGAAAAAAAATAATTTTTGTGAAAAAATCAAATGTCACGCATAGAAATGAGAATTTGTACCCCTCTGAGCTGACACGATTTTCTTCATCCCATTCGAGAAGTGGAGTAAGAAAATAAATCAATTTACAATTTTTATTTTACTTGCTCGCTCTGATTGTGCTAAATTGCAGAAAATTTGCTCTTTTGTTTTAGACTTTTTTCAATTTTTGACTAAAATTTTTTATTTTTTTGAATCGTCTCGATTAAATAAATTAAAAAAGTAAAAAAAATTCAATGAAAAGATAGAAAATTTCATTAAAAACAAAAATATGAAACATTAAATTTGGATTATTAGCTTATTTTGACTTATCTGTCTTCTATGATTTTTATATTTTGATTTAAATTATTTATTTTTTGGACTCATCTCGATGAGATGAATTAAAAAATATAATAGTTCAACCAAATAATAAAAATGAAAAATCAGCTAAACAAAATAAGCAAATAAACAATTATGCCAAATAAGGTTGTTTATATATAAATATGTAAAATTTATTTTTAAACACAATAAGATTAAAATACAAAATATTAAACTTATTTCTTTAATTTTTCCCATGTATTTTTATTTTTTCTATTCAATTTTTTTCAATTATCAAAATCATAGTCACTTAAGTGTCATATTAGCTCTCACCTTTTATTCGCACATGTTATGAGTGACTATATTAATGGTCTTCATTAATGCGTCAATTTTTTTTTATGTATAAAAAGATGAATACTTTGCAATGTAATGGAAGAATAAAAAGAAGAAACATAAAAGAGAAATAATTATAAATGATCCTAAACATCTATGATATAACTGTTCTCGAAGAACTAGTTATTTTTACATATTTGTGTTCTGCATTTATTTACTAGTTTAAAGTTTTGTTAGTTTATTATTTTTACAACACGTTATCAGCACGAAATTCTAGCTAATTAGAAAAAAATAATCTGTTTTTGCAGCACCGAATAAAATAAAAACTTTTACATTCAATATCTATATGTTAGTCATAATATGCACTTACTACATATGTATTAAATGAGTAATATTTAACAACTAAATTTATTTTTAAGGTGGTTAAAATTAATATTTTCTCTATAGCATAGTATATGCATAGGATAAAAAAAACAAAACAAAACAAAACAAAAAGAGATAAATATTACTCAAAATATACAAACTTGATTTTTTTTTATATTATAGCTCACACAATATTTTCTTTTTATTCTGAAGTAGATAACAAATTTAATTTAATTTGTCTTTATCATTTTTATTTTAAATAATGTCGAATATTTTAAAATTGAAATTTGTGGCTCTCGATATTTCGGGAAAGAATTATTTATCTTGGATCCTTGATGTTGAGATCCACTTTGATGCCATAAATCTTAGAGAAATAATAAAAGATGAAAATGGCGCATCCCTGCATGATCATGCAATGGAAATAACTTTTACACGCCATCATCTACAAAAGGAATTAAAAAATGAATATTTTACGGTAAAAAATTCACTTATTTTGTGAAATAATTTAAAAGAGATATACGAGCACCATAAGACAATAATCATCCCAAAAGTTCGTTATGAATGGCTACACTTGAAATTACAGGACTTTAAATCAGTTAGTGAGCACAATTCTGTTTTATTTAAAATTGTTTCACGACTAAAATTATGTGGAGAAATATTTTTTGAAGAAGATGTGCTTGAAAAAACTTACTCCACATTTCACACCTCTAATTTGCTCTTGTAGCAGCAATATAGAAAGCGTTATTTTAAAAAGTACTCTGAACTGATTTTTTGCCTTTTTGTGGTCGAACAAAATAATAAGTTTTTGATGAAAAATCACTAATCACGTCCAACTGCATTTATACCATTCTCAAAAGAGAATGGCATATCATTTAATATTTATTCCCTGAAATAAATAAAATATCATATTGTAACCGTGGACGAGATCGTGGATATATACATGGTAGAAGTAATAACCACAACTGTGGAAACTATATTCAGAAATCAGCAAACAAGTCATTCAACCAAAAGTGGAACAATCCTGAAGGATCAAAAGAATAGGGGAAGAACTTGCTTAATAAGCCGTCCAAGAATTATGAAAATGCTTGCTATAGATGTCGTATGAAAGGACATTGGTTACGTACTTGTTGTACGTCCAAGTATTTGGTGAATTTTTACTAAGTATCAATTAAATACAAATGAAAAGTAATAGAAACACATTTTGCGAACCATGACATTCCTATTGACATAATCCATCTTAATGTTTCTGATATATTTAAAGATCTAAGTGAAAAAATTGATAATTTAATTGGTGAAGGGAATGTTCACACCGATTAATATTGTCGCTATTTTATATTTATATTTGTAATAAATGTTTATAATTTAATTGTGATATACATTATCTTATTTTGTATAATTT
>JAOTRH010065629.1:0-18272 GCA_034768845.1 Heliamphora exappendiculata | reverse complement strand
AAATAAGATTTACAGTTGGAAAACCCTCAACTCAAAAATATACATCATTTGGATAAAAATTCCCACAGTTCAACTCTATAAACTGAAAACATGCATCTCATACTTGAATAAGCATATCGCCCAAAAGCGTACAAAATCAGCCATCACTGGCATTACATGTAAAAGTACATGTACAAAAATAAAAAAAAGTACAACAAGTCTTCCATCACCTCTACAGCTAGGTTAACTCCTCACACTCACTTGAAAAGGTTTTACAGCAAAAATTTCACACCGTGAGCCGAAGCCCAATAGAACATAGACAATATAATTGTAAAGTAGGCTATAGAATTATACACACACGAGCTCAACCACATGAGCCAAAAAGGTTTTTCTTCCAAAATTACAAGTTTGCATCAGACTACCACGAGTCTCAAAAAGGTTTTATCTCATAAAATCCCATGTTTTCCATCCTTCAAACTATGTATATCGTCCTAACAGATATCATGCCACAGTTAAGGGAAAGCTGTAAATAAACAGTATGCTCCACTCGGGTCACACAGTCAAGGAGAAAAGATGTAAATAAAATCCTATGTACAGACTTTGCCGTACAGACAAAGGTAATAATTATAAACTCCTGCCCATTACCCTAGTCCTGAACTACTTAAGGCCTGCTAGGTAATGACAAGTTTTATACGGAGTTACAACAACAATGCCATTCACGGAGGCAACCGACTTCTTTACGGATTCCCATGACCGATGGGAAAGCACCCAAACCACGCATTTCCTTTTTTACGGATTGCCACAACCGATTGACGGAGCATAACCAAACCATATTTACGAGGATTAACCCGAGGGACCGTAGTGAACCCACTCTGCGCACGTTTTTGGACTTCCACCAAAGAGCAATAGAAGTCCAACTCAAAACCACACACTGTCACGGTACTTCTATGGAAATATTTAAAAATCCACCGTAGCTCAATTACGAAAACTCACAAAACAGTTTATACACCACATGTATAAAAAGAGATCCAATCCATCAAAATGAAGATCTAAAACCATTTCCAACAAAATGTTTGAAAGATGAGACTCAACCCCGCAGGTTAGCTCCAAACCTCTAAAAGACATTTTTACCATTTTTTCAAAACACCTCGTTTTCAAACCTCCCTTTGAAAACTACAGATACCATGTACCCGAAACATGTATACAACCAATAAAAGGTGTAAAAATCCACTTTTACCCAAAAACCACGATTACACATGAAAATCACATTTGATGTATTTTCTACCCGGTAAAAACACATATAATCACATATATAACCCTTATACACCAGTAGGGTCTAGAATTTTACCTCGAAGAGTTAATAACTAGACGTCTCAAAACTAAACGGCATCAGAACGAGAATCCGACCGGATGGATGCGAAGCCCTTGGCCCCGATAGCAAAGATCCACAAAGGATCGAACACAAAACCAAGCCCCGGGCCCTCAAAGCTAGAGAAAATGAGTTTCTTAGCCTGGAAGAAAGAGAATATCAAAATATCTCAGCCCCTGGGATATTTATAAGCACGGAAAATTCATTCTGTTCTGTGGACCGAACCCCCCAGTTTAGTTGACCAAACTCCAAAAAATGGGTTCAGTCGACCGAACTAATCCCTCCAGCCGACCGAACTCAAGACCGTAAGCGTACTGGAATCTGTTGTGGTTTCTCAGCCCAAAAACCAACCCAACCAACCTAAACAAAGTCTGGGAAAGCGTAAAACACATCTACACATGCTGTTCTACAACTGTAAAGAATAAACCATGCATCGATGCTATTTATATACTGAAGGAAACACATCAAATATATAAATAACCTAAAAGATATGGGTCAGGGTCTCACAACTCTCCCCCCTTAAGGAATTTTGCCCCCAAAATTTATAACAAGGTCACGAGGTAAATAGGTCTGGGTATCTAGCACGCATTCTAGACTCGAGCTCCCATGTGGCTTCCTCAACCCCGTGATGAAGCCATAAGACCTTAACATAAGCAATTGTTCTACCCCGCAACATATGCTCCTTTGTATCAAGAATCCTTACTAGACGCTCCTCATAGATGGCATCCTCATCAACCCGCAACTCAGCCCAATTTAACACATGTGAAGGATCAGGCTCATTCCTCCAAAGCATAGAAACGTGGAACACGTTGTGCACATAAGCTAACTAAGGTGGCAAGGCTAGACGATAAGCAGCCTCACCAATCCTGTCGAGGATCTCAAATGATCCAATGAAACTCGGTGATAGCTTCCTGCTACGACCAAATCTCATCAAACCTCTACGTGATGAAACCTTCAGGAACATGTGATCTCCCACTGCAAACTCCAAAGGTCTCCTTCTCTTATCTGCATAACTCTTCTGACAGCTCTATACTGTCGCAAGGCGATGGCAAATCACTGTAACCTTCTTCGTCGTCTCCCGTACCATGTCGACTCCCAAGACTGTGGTCTCTCTCACATCTGTCCAACACACGGGTGACCTACACGGTCTACCATATAAAGCCTCATACAGTGCCATCCCAATACTGGACTGATAGCTATTGTTGTATGCAAACTCTATCGAAGGTAGATCATCCTCCCAAGAACCTCTGAAATTAAAGACACAAGTCCTCAGCATATCCTCCAAAATCTGTATAGTCATCTATGACTGGCCATCCATCTGGTGGTAAAAAGCAGTATTGAACATCAAGTTCATCCCCAAGGCCTCCTGTAGACTCTGCCAAAAGCGTGAAGTAAAGCGCGGGTCCTTGTTAGAAACAATAGGCGCTGGCACACCATGCAATCGGACTATCTCTCTGACATACAAGCGACTCAGTCTATCCATCGAATCCCTCACTCGGATGGGGAGAAAGTGTGCAGACTTCGTCAACCTATCAACCACAACCTATACGGCGTCGTGTCCCCTAGGTAACCGAGAAAGTCCTAACACAAAGTCCATCGTGACATGCTCCCACTTCCACTCTGATATAGGTAACGACTGTAGCAATCCTGCCGGTCTCTAATGTTCTGCCTTCACCTTCTGACATGTAAGACACCGAGAAACAAACTGGATCACATCTCTTTTCATTCCTGTCCAACAGAACTGGCGACGTAGGTCGTGATACATCTTCGTGCCTCAAGGATTCACGGCAAGACGAGAATGATGACACTCCCGTAGAAGATCAGCTCGGCATGACTCTGGCACAAACAACCTCCCAGCCAACCTCAAACTCTAATCAGAACCTACAATCCATCCTGCGATATCCTCTCTGTTAACAACACGATCCCGTATCGTCTGAACCTCCTAGTCCGTCTGTTGGACCTTTAGCACACATGCTATCAAAGCAGGTCGTGAAACTACAGAGAACAAAGTAGCACCCGTCGCTGTCTCCCTGATGCAAAGATCAAACTCCCCAATCTCTCCAAGCATGTCCCACTCGTGTATAGCCACTGAAGCTAACGACCCATGAGATCTCCTACTGAGAGCATCAGCCACAACATTGGCCTTCCCTGGATGATACTACAAGTCAAAGTTATAGTCCTCTAAGAACTCCATCCATCGTCGCTGACGCAAGTTTAGGTCCTTCTGCGAAAACAAGTATTTCAAACTCTTGTGATCGGAGAATACCTCGAAATGCTCACCATAAAGATAGTGATGCCAAGTCTTCAAGGTAAAGACCACGACTTCCAACTCCAAGTCGTGTGTAGGATAGTTCTTCTCATGCATCTTCCACTGTCGAGAACCATAGGCTACAACCTTACCTCCCTGCATAAAAACACATCCAAGACCGTCATGCGATGCATCACAGTACACAGTATACCCCAAGCCTCGCTCTAGGATAATCAACACTGGCGCTCTAGTCAACCTCGTCTTCAGGTCTTGAAATGCTGACTCACATGACTCACACCAAGCAAACATAACTCCCTTCCACGTCAGACGTGTCATCGATGCGAAAAGTCTCGCAAAGTCCTTCACAAACCGCCGATAGTAGCCGGCTAAACCCAGAAAACTACGTATCTCAAAGACACTCTTCGATCGCTCCCAACCGGTCATAGCATCAGTCTCTGACGAATCCACTGCTACCCTGTCTGTTGACACTACGTGTCCCAGAAACCTCACCTCAGACATCCAGAACTCGCACTTCTCAAACTTCGTGTACAAGCGATGTTCTCTCAAAAGCTGTAGAACGATCCGCAAGTGATCCTCGTGTGCCTCTCTAGTGGGTGAATATATCAGTACATCATCCACAAACACCACTACAAAAACGTCCAGGTAAGGATGGAAGATCCGGTTCATCAAACCCATGAACGTAGCAGGTGCATTCATCAGACCGAATGGCATAACCAGAAACTCGTAGTAACCATAGCGAGTCCTAAAGGTGGTCCTCGCTATGTCCTCGTCCCTGATCCTCAACTGGTGATATCCTGATCTCAAGTCAATCTTCGAGAAACAGCTCAAACCCTTCAGCTGATCAAACAAGTCATCTATCCTCGACATTGGATACTTGTTCTTCACTGTCACCTGATTTAGCTTCTGATAATCGATACACAAACGCAGAAATCCGTCCTTCTTCTTCGCAAAAAGAGCAGGAGCTCCTCACGGCGAAGTACTCGGGCGTATAAACCCCTTGTCAAGTAATTCCTGTAGCTGTACCTTGAGTTCACACAACTCAGCGGGTGCAAAACAATAGGACGGCATAGATATGGGAGTAACTCCAGGGACTAGATCAATAGAGAACTCTATCTCACGGCTCGGTGGAAACTCAAACAGATCATCAGGAAAAACATCTGGGTAGTCGCAAACCATCGGAGGTAACTCTCCTCGACTCCCAACTACCTCATCCAACATGAGAGCTGAGAAAAGGAAACCCAGGTTGCCCTGGTTCCGCACATCACTGGGCAAAGACATCAAACCCTCATCTCTGTCTCCCACAAAACAGAAATAATCTCCCGCCAGTGTACAAATTGTTACCCTCCGTCGATCGCAATCGATAAAGGCACGATAGGTGGTCAGCCAATCCATCCCTAGGACGACATCAAACGCCATCATGTCTAGAATGATAAAGTCAAACTCTAAACAACGACCGACAACCTCCAAAACACAGGATCTATAGACAAGACTCAACGTCACACTCCCACTACTTGGGTTTCTACACTCAAGGTACTACCCGACCAATCCATTTGCAACCCCAATGCATATGCAAAAGCAGAAGATATAAACGAGTGTGATGCTCTAGTGTCGATAAGAATACTGGCCCATGATCTGAAGACTAGAAGAGTACCTCTGATCATGGAGGTGGTAGCAGCATCGGGCCCGACCGGTGCTCTAGATGAACTGGGCTCTGCAAGAACATAAGCTCTGGCCGACCCACTGTGGCCCTGAACTGTAGACTGTCGACCCAACTATACTGAAGCTCCTCCCTCTACAAAATGGGACGTCTGAGGTCTAGGCTGTGAATACATCTGTCTCCCCTGGCCTGATGGAACAGCCGGTGCTCTCGTTGTGCTCTGAATGCTCCCTCCTCATGGACAGTTCCTCCGGATGTGTTCAGACTGCCCACACTCAAAACAGACTAGTGGCCCTCTCCCGGGTGCCTGCAACTGTGACTGAGTTTGAACAGGTGTTGCACTCCGACACTCTGCCGCACGATGCCCCGGTCGCTGGCATCTATGATAAACAAGCTCCCTCTGATTTGACCTTCCCGTTAAGACTACGGGATGTGTAGATGCAGAAGACTGTGGCTGATAAGACCCCACCAGATAAGAACTCGGACCAGATGTCTGCTGACGCTTGTACCGGCGTCCCCGGGACTGTGCACGTCCCGTGTCCTGCTGAATCCTACTGTCCCTATCCCAACGCATCTCGTTCAGAGTATCTTCCACCTTCATGGCAGTCTCCACCAACTCTGTAAAAATCTGCAGCCTGAGTGCTGCCACTCAGTCTCGGATAACGGGCCTCAAACCCCTCTCGAATTGCTTCCACGGAACTCATCAGTAGGCACGATCTCCTGTGCAAATCTGGATAGGCTAGTAAACTCAGCCTCATACTCCACAATAGTCATCGTCCCTTGTGTCAGAAAGAGGAAATCCTCTATGTAGCGATCCCTCAAAGTCGTAAAAAAGTATTTCTCCAAAAATACCTTCGTGAATGCCTTCCAGGTGCCCCCAACTATAGTCCTAGTGAACTTCCACCATATATAAGCACTCCCTCTCAGCTAGAAGGAAGTAAATGAAACCCGACGATCATCCTCCTCTATCTGTAGAGTATCAAGGATCCTGGTAACCAGCTCAAGCCACTCAATGGCCACCGTGGGGTTGGGATCCCCAGAAAAGGTAGGAGGGTCCAGACGGCGAAACTCACGCATCGCAACCGTCGCCCTCGGCTCAGGTATGGTCTCTCTCCCCTAGAGGCCACAGCCTGTTACCGGATGGAGCCGACCATCTCACGCAACAGATCTCCGTCAGCAGGTCCTTGGGGTGCATTAGCATCCCCAATATCTGGGACTGGAACGTCCCTTCGGCTAGAACCAGGACCACGCCTCGACCTCGGCCTTGTCCTCTCCTCGCATGGACATAACTCTATACGAAAGCAACATAACAGGATAAGCATCCATACAACATGTTATTGCTAACATAAAAGACAGATAAGCATACTAACACATAGCCACTTAATATCATGTCATCACATCTCACATACCGATGAGAACCAACAAGAAAGACTCGTCACTTTGAATAATCGACTCAGATTTCTTGCTAGAAATCACATCTGCGAAACGCATCTCTAACATGGCTCCCAAGTATGTGAATCCAAATGCCCGAAAGCAAGACTAATTAATCCTAAGGCCCAACTTCTATACCCACGTATACACCACAAGCTCTCATGCTATGTTAGGAAAACGATGTAACACATGCAATCAAGCACACATACATCCTCACAATGTGATGTACCCTCTTTTCCATGGCTCATAGGTATTCAAACCCAGAGCTCTGATACCAAGTTGTCACGCCCCAAACACCAGGGTCACGTGAAAGCCCACCCAAAATACAGTTTGAGAAAATAAGATTTACAATTGGAAAACCCTCAACTCAAAAATATACACCATTTGGATAAAAATCCCCACAGCTCAACTATCATAAACTAAAAACATGCATCTCATACATGAATAAGCATATCGCCCAAAAGCGTACAAAACCAGCCATCACTGGCATTACATGTAAAAGTACATGTATAAAAATAGAAAAAACTACAGCAAGTCTTCCATCACCTTTGCAATTAGGTCAACTACTCATGCTCACTTGAAAAGGTTTTACAGTAAAAATTCCACACCGTGAGCCGAAGCCCAATAGAACATAGACAATATAACTGTAAAGTAGGCTATGCAATTATACACACACGAGCTCAACCACAGGAGCAAAAAAGATTTTCCTTCCAAAACCATAAGTTTGCAATAGACTACCACGAGTCTCAAAAAGGTTTTATCTCATAAAATCCCATGTTTTCCATCCTTCAAACTATGCATATCGTCATAACAGATATCATGCCATAGTTAAGGGAAAGCTGTAAATAAACAGTATGCTCCACTCGGGTCACACAGTCAAGGAGAAAAGATGTAAATAAAATCTTATGTACCGACTCTGTCGTACAGACAAAGGTAACAACGATAGACTTCTGCCCATTATCCTAGTCTTGAACTACTTAAGGCCTGCTAGGTAATGACAAGTTCTATACGGAGTTAAAACAGCAACGCCATTCATGGAGGCAACCAACTTCTTTACGGATTTCCATAACCGATGGGAAAGCACCCAAACTACGCACTTGCTTCTTTACGGATTGCCACGACCGATGGACGGAGCATAACCAAATCACGTTTACGGGGATTAACACAAGGGACTGTAGCGAACCCACTCTGCGTACGCTTTTGGACTTCCACCAAGGAGCAATAGAAATCCAACTCAAAATCACACACTGTCACGGTACATCTATGGAAACATCTAAAAACCCACCGTAGCTCAACTACGAAAACCCACAAAATAGTTTATACACCACATGTATAAAAAGAGATCCAATCCATCAAAATGGAGATCTAAAACCATTTCCAACAAAATATTTGAAAGATGAGACTCAACCCCACAGGTTAGCTCTAAACCTCCAAAAAGATGTTTTTTACCATTTTCTCAAAACACCTCGTTTTCAAATCTCCCTTTAAAAACTACGGATACCACGTACTCAAAACAAGTATACAACCAATAAAAGGTGTAAAAATCTACTTTTACCCAAAAACCATGGTTACACATGCAAATCACATTTGATGTATTTTCTACCCGGTGAAAATACGTATAATCACATATACCTTATACAACAGTAGAGTCTAGAATCCTACATCGGAGAGTCAAGAACTCGACGTCTCAAAACTGAACGACGTTAGAATGAGAATTCGACCGGATGGATGCGAATCCCTCGGCCCCGATAGCAAGGATCCAGAAAGAATCGAACACAAAACTAAGCCCCGGCCCCTCCAAGCTAGAGAGAAGGCAGAGAAAAGGGATTTCTTAGCCTGGAAGAAAGAGAATATCAAAATATCTCAGCCCTTGGGATATTTATAAGCACAAAAAATTCCTTCTATTCAGTCAATCGAACCCCCCAGTTCAGTCGACCGAACCAACCCCTCTAGTCGACTGAACTCAAGACTAGAAGCGTACTGGAATCTGTTGTGATTTCTCAGCCCAAAAACCAACCCAACCAACCTAAACAAGGTCTGAAAAAGTGTAAAACACATCTACACATACTGTTCTACAACTGTAAAGCGTAAACCATGCATCGATACTATTCATATACTGAAGGAAACACCTTAAATTATTTAAATAACCTAAAAGATAAGGGTCAGGGTCTCACAAGAGAGATCTGACGACGACTCGACGCCAGTGGTGCCGGTGGTGTGCCGCGGCAGCAGTGGCACGCGATGCGGTGGCCCGCGTGCGACGTCTCTCTCTATCTCCTCTCTCCCATCTCTCTCTCTTTCTTTGTTCTCTGTTCTCTCGTATATATATATATATATATATATATATATATTATAGAGATGGTTTTGGAGTGTAGTTTTGGTTTTAGGGGCGATTTTGAGGAGTAATTTTGGTTTTGGGATGAGTTTTGGGGCGTGATTTTGGGGGTGGTTAGGTGGTTTCTATTAGGTAGTTAACGAAAATTTAACGATTAGGTTAATTTGATACAAAAAATAAACTTAATAGAAAATTAGTAATATTTTAAAAATTATATGAGATGTGGTGATATTTTAATAAATCTTAGGAGTAATCAGTGGAATTTTTTAAATAAAAACAAGTCAAATGCCCAATTTTATTCCGAACTCGGATCCAATGGAATAGAATATAAAAACATATAATAATAATAATAATAATAATAATAATATTACTATAATGCAATAATCAGTGCATACGAGTCATACGATTGCTTGCTGACTTATACCGGGTTATTTTGCCAGCAAAAATGTCAAGTAGCGCTCGATTATTGCTCAAGCAACAGTTTTCTCGATAAATGTTCTTTCCCTCGGAAAGGGTTTCTTGTCCGTCTTGCTCCTATATATCTCCAAAATCAGAATCTGTATCTGCTGTTATACAGGGTGAGAGAGTTTTATTAGAGAGAGAGAGAGAGAGAGAGAGAGAGAGAGAGAGAGAGATTGTTGATTTCTGCTTATGGGTACCCAGGAGGATGTGAGGTTAGAGGAGAGATTGCTTTTGGAAGATGGACTTCCACAGGTATCTTTCTGCCCTTTGGATTTCTCTCTTTCTCTGGATCATTGATTTTGAATTGTAGGTAAGTTTATGGGAAAGTTTTGAGTTTATAGCATAATATAAGATTAAAAAGTAAAAAAATAAAATTTGAGATATATAAATACATACAAGCATTTAATAACATTGGGGTGTAGTTGATGCGAGCTTTCGATTAATTCCTGAGATTGCAATTTGGTTAGTATGCAAATCGATTGTTAATTTTTTCCGGGTAATTCAGCTTTTGGGATTTTTTTGTTCTTTGGACGTGATGGGTAATTAGAAGCTTTATTTCAGATTTATGCTGTTTTAATGATTTAATCCCCTGATGGATACGATCATTTCAGTTATATAGTTGATTCGAATCTTAATCCAGTTCGTCTGGAGCAAAGGGTGCAAGCAGTTATACATATAGATTTGGACCCTAAAATTGAATCTTATAGCACCCATTTATACTGTTAATTGTTATAATTTTGAAGATTGATTTGGTTTTCACATGTCATTTTATATTTTTCGCATGTTTTTAGTCTTTTGTCAACATTACTGTCGTTTGGTTTTTAGTTGATAGTTTGATGGAAGTAGCTGAAATGTTTGCACTTATTACAATCTTTTGAAATGAACAATGCACTTGTTAATTTGTTTCAGTTGCTACTTGATCCTGTTTGATGAGGAAGATGTCTATATTAGTAACTGGCTTTTACCTCAAAGCTACTTTAGACATACTTCGAATCGTTGCATGCAGCAGTTATCACTTGGTCTATGAGATTGAATTTTCCTAACTACCGATCCTTAAATAGCCTCATAATGAAAGAGAAGTAAGCCCTGGCATAGTGATGATGAATTTTTTTTTATGCCTTTCTCAAGACATGTTGCTTATATTTGGATAGTGAGAATACAAATCTATTGCGGGTTGATCCAATTGGAATACACCATTTGGTGTAAAAATGGTGAAGAATAAGGCAATATTTTGTACCAGAAATTATGCTAAGCCATTCCCAGTCCCTCTCTCTCTCTTTATAATTTTTTCTTTGACAAGTATATTATATTAGAAGACGCCAAAAGGATGTAACTTCTGTACGTGAAAAAAGAAGAAAATGGTAACTGTGGGATAACCACAACTTTTGCATGTGCACCCTCAACTGTCTCTTCCAAAAAGTATGTGTATTACTTTCTAACCACAAGCACAACATCACGCACAAAGGCGCCACGTCCCTTGCTTTCTTCCACCTCTCCAACACTTGTAACTTGATAATGGAGGTCACCCAATAAATATGAAAGATGACAAATAGAAGGATCCATGCCCCCAGTCCCTTGCAACATTGCAATGAATCAGGCTTTAGTAAATGATATATTGAGTTCAGGTTCCACTTATTTGCAACTTATTTAGTTTAAGATTTGAATTCATGTTGTATTTCCAAATGTTGGGGTGTTGGTTCTACTTTTAGGTTTTTAAATTAATTTTCTTTTTAACTTAATATTAAAGAAGCTAAAAAATATAGCCTTTTAAGAGTTGGATTTTGATGCATTGTTTAAGCTAGCATTTATATTTTATGCTGCACTCAACTTCTTTCATGTCGAACCAAAGGGGGCCATTTGTCTCCTTGGTTTGCGCCACATGCAACACTTGTTCACAAGTCACCAACTTGTCAACCATAAGAATGAAACCTAAAGCATTCCTCTTGGTGAAGAATGCAACTCTAGTTAGCACACCAGATTTCTAAAGAATCTTCAAAGGTAAAGGTTAATTCAGTTGTTTTGAAGATGTATCGATATTATGGTCTACAATAGAACGGCTCTTGACTCCCTTGTTGAAGGTTGTTTCAATTTATGTAGATTTGATTGGGTTTGAAATAGAAGTTCTCTCTCTCTCTCTATATATACATATATCTATATATCTATCTATCTCTCTCTCTCTCTCTATATATATATATAAATATTTGATTTTATTGAATTATGCAAGATAAGGGACTAGGAATGAAATACTTCTTGCATTTATAGAAAAGCATGTTTGCCTTTGTAAGTCATTATCTTTTTTCCTTGAATTTTATGAAGAGAGAATGAGATGATTTCTTTTCCCCTAGTAAAATAGATGCACAATGTCAGTAATTGCAATGAGACAGAGTTATACACAAGATATATGTAAACCATAAATCCAAAAGGTGAATCTAAATTGATTGAGTATTGCTGGACAGTCAAGGTCCCATTTGTTCTAGTTAGTGAACGTGGTGTGAATCTATATCATTATGAATGTATATGGTAACATTAGTTGGGCCGTTTTGCGCTTCATTGATTCCCATTCGTTATTCATTTAGTTTGAGCACGTTCTTTGCAATAAATTGGTTTTTGAAAGGGAGTCATCTGCCATAACTTCATTGTTTAGAAATCTGTTGGAGTTCATGGTATATGATTAGATTTACTAAATATTGTATGATTATCTCTACTCATTTTAGGATGAAAAGGACATGCAAATATGCAGTGATAGATGTTATATAGGAGAAAGATTAGAGGAAAGACGAATAGGTTTAGTAGTCGAAGCTCGTCGCACTCCTTGATCTAGAATATGGAGGAAAGCTTATGCAAATTACACCTAGGTTTTCAAGCAGTGAACCAAAGAAAAGTTGCGTCACCTTCATTTGAAAACTTGCCTTTAAATGAGTTATTCATTCACTTGTACAAAATATTGCTAATACATTAGTGTATATAGGATACACTAACTTGGAAGTCAAGGATGCTTGGAAGCCATTGGCCAAGTACACCTCATATTCAAATAAGAGCCAACAGTACCTTTTATTTAGCATGTAGCGTACTTTGGCTTGAATAAGGTCTGTTAATGTATGGTTCTCCTTCCCTTGTTTTCTATGTTCAAGACTTCAAGTTCGATTAGTCTCAAAAGCTACTTGATGGCAATAAGTTGTCATGCCTCATCACTAGTCCCCATAGGTCTTTATAAGAATCAAGTTCCTTCTGACAATATTTAATAGTGTGAAAGTTTTGGACATACTTTAGACTTTCCTTGAAACCTAAGAATTCATGCATTATCCATGATACCCTCAAACACGAACCTTTTTTGAACATCATTGGATGACTTGAATTGCTTTGTTGTTGATTTGGAGCTTGTGGTCCTGTCGAAGTTTAGTTCAATTCTCTAAGTTATATTACATAATACATTCTCACAAAAAAGTTACTAGCTGTTCTTAGTATAGTAAATATCCACCTCAAAAAACGAATTGCTCTTTGGTTGTTGCTTATACTTCAATAATTTTCAAGGCCAAAATTTTATACTTTGCAACCTAAGAAGCATAGATACGGATATGCACAGATACGAACACTGGATATGGACACGACATGTTAATAAGTATATATATTTTTATATGTACTTGAAAACTAACTATAAACACGTTAACTAATAAATATATTTAACTTCTTGCTTTTTACATTATATACACATTCGTATTTTATCATATCAAAATAGTAAAAAATAGTTTTCACATTCTACATGACAGAAAATATGCATGCACAAAAAGATCAAATATCTATAACATAATTCATAAACAACTTGGAAGTTTTCAAATTTATATAAATATACATTGATTTGAATTTAAAATTGGAATATAAGTTATTTTCTTTTTTCAAAATTGTAATCCATTTCAGGGGTATTTAAGCGATGGACACGTGCGTTCCTCTAGTGTTTTAAGATTTTTGGTTCGAACAAGTGAAAAAAATAAAAGGACCCGTTTAGACAGTGTTTGACAGTTCAAACAATGTGTTCAAACACACCATTTTCTTAGAAGTATTTGTGTTTATTAGTTTGCTGCAGTAGGAAACCTTAATACCAAGTTTCCGAAGTTTTTCTTAGACATCTCTACATGCTTTAATATAGCAACTGATGTACGGCAACATTGGTTTTGTTGGTTTCTTGCATCTAAGACTAAGTTGGTGGAATTATGTGGTTTATAGGTTTGTAAAATTTGTATGAAAGGGGTAAGGGTTTGCGAGTTTGATGGAACAAGAAAAGACGGGTCTGAGGCTATTTTGTGTTTTCTTTTTGTACTAGAAAAGCAATGGATTAGGATGATTGCCAAATAGAGTTTTAAGTTAGGAATAGGATGAACTAGATTTGGTTTTGGGTCTTGAAAGGTTTGCAACCTCATACAATCAAAGAGAAGATAGACATGTGGGTCTTTGGGGTGTATGCTTTAGTTCTGCAGTGTTATAGCTCTAAAGTTAGAAAACTCTTTGACCAAAAGACTCATTTAAAAAACTAAGACTTTGTTTGTTTCAACTTAAAATGTTTTACCTATTTTCAATGTTTGGTTGATAAAAACATTGTAAAATATTTTACATCAAAAGAACAAAATTAATTTACATAAAGAGGGTGTAAGTCATTTTCTGTGTCAACGGTGGTGGTGGTGGTGAGGATAGTGGTGGTAGCGGTGGCAATTGAGGCGGGAGCGGTGGAAGAGGTGGTAGCAGCATTGGTGGTGGTTGTGGAGGAGGAGGAGGAGGAGGAAGAGGAAAAGGAGGGGGAGATAGCAGTGGCGGTGGTGGAGGTGGTGGCGAGTCTAGCGATGATGGTGATAGCGGTGGGCACGAAGGCGGTGGTGCCAGCCGGGGGGTGGCGGTGTTGGTGGTAGCAGTGGTGGAGCTGGTAGCAGTTGGCAGTGGAAACAATGGTGGGGTCGGTGGTGGCGGCAGTGGCAATGGGGGGCAGCAGTGGCAGCGGCGGCGGCGGCAATGGTGCAAGTGACGGTGATGTTAGAGGTGGTGGTAGCAGCGGTGATGGTGGCGACGACGATGGTAATGGCGGTAGTGGTGGTGGTAGTGGCGATGACAATGGTGGTGGTAGCTGCGGTGACGCTGTTAGTAGCACATTTTGATCAAGAAAATTCTATTTTTTCTATTAAAAAAAAACTCAATTGTCACCCAAACACCTGAAAACAAAACAAAACAAGTATTTTTTGGAAAATAAGTTTACATCATAACAAACGGAGCTTACGTCCATATATAAACACACCAATTTAAGTTAACTAGAAACCTCATATTAAGACCCACTAACATAAGTACATAACTTGACCTATGGTTGATTTGATTATTATATAAGATTATGTTCACCAAATTCTATGATTACTAGAATATGAAATCTAAGACAAACAAATAAATAGGATGAATAAATAAAACTTGTTACCATAAAACGCTAGCATCATGGCGATTTATGTTTTAGAACTCATGTTGTAAAATATGGTACACCTTTGTTCCAAACCAGTGCATTTAGCTTTTCAAAACGATCCCCATCCTCTTTTTATTTTTTTCCTTTAATATTTTCCCAATGAGATGAACTCAAATGTAATAAACTAAAATATAGAGAAAATGGAGTTTTGGCAAAAAAAAAAAGGAAAAAGATTGGTTGTAATCCTTCTTAGAAATTTATTTTACATCAATAACTTAAAAAATAATTCTATATTTTGTGGGATGCTTATTAATTTTAAGAATTCTAAGCCTTAAACTTTTGATTTTGTTTGTGAAATAGGCTTTTTAAAGTAGATATTAGAACCTCTTGTTCACATGCTTTTTAACCAATATATGAACCGTGTAAAAGTAATGTTTACCATTTGGATAATACAACATAGGGTGTAATTCTACATAAAAATGGAGTAGCAAATTGTCACAAACACAAATAACTAAACCAAACTAAGCTTTTGTCCCAATCAATTGGGGTTGGTTACATGAATCTTTCTACGCCATTCAACTCTCTTAAGATATGGTCTTCAGTTAGTTTTGATAGGTTCATATCTTTTCTTAATACGACATTCAATGTCAATTTAGGTCTACTCCTCTCCCTAGTGTTTTTATTACTCATGATCTTATCGCTTTTTATAACCACTGTATCAACTGGTCTATGTTGTATGTGTCCAAACCACCTTAGTCTATTTTCTCTCAACTTGTCCTCAATTGGTGCAACTCCTACCATTTTACGAATTTTTTCATTCCTAATTTTATCTTTTCTAGTCTTACCACATATCCATCTTAACATTCTCATCTCCGCAATACTCATCTTATTTATGTGATCTTTCTTAGCAGTGACATTTTGCCCCATATAAATTTGCTGGTCTAATAGACGTCCTATAAAATTTTTCTTTTAATTTTGTAGGTATCTGTCGATCACATAAAACTCCGCAAGCACTCCTCCACTTATTACCCACACAATTATTATATATATATATATATGTTTGTTTTTGTTTGTTTGTTTATTTATTATAGTCGTGTTTTTTCCATGTCATGTATTGGTTTTTAATTTGAGAATTGCCTGGTTGGTGTGTTAGTGTCTCATGTTTAGTATTGGTATTCGCGCTTCTTATTATGTGAGCTCTCAGTCCGTTCTATGAAAATATAGTATGAGAGTTGGGAGAGGGAGGATTTCAAATATATTGTGAAAGAATGAATCTAATTTATTGAGGTTTGCAAATGGGATGATTTTCCTTTATTTTGATCCCTTTTAGCCTATGTTTGGCCTAGCTTAACTTAAAAGTTATGCCTTTAAAGAAACAAATTGGTTTGGCCTAATGTGACTTTTTAAAGCCTTTTCTACATATTTTTACATCTACTTTTTTACAAAAGAGCCAAAAGGCCAAAAAGTTAAAAAAAAAAAAGCTAGTTCAAACATAGGCTGAATGTCCAAATGCCCCCCCGCCCCCCTCTCTCTCAAGACCCATCTAACTGTGAATTTGTGCACCTAAACAAGCGCTGTGTTTTCATTCTTGGCACTTTGCAGCCTGTTCCTTGGGCTTCCTTGTTTGGAACGACAAATAACTCTCTTTAAACCCTAGCTGATTGCTAGTCGGTTTCACATCTGAATATTAGATGTTGTTTAGACTAGATTGTCATGTCTTCACACCCTAAATGTTATAATGGTTGTCAAAAGCTTAGTATTGGGTGAAAGGAACTACTAGCTCTGGACACTCTTCCTTGCTGGAACTCTTTCTCTCTCTCTCTCTCTCTCTCTCTCTCTCTCTCACACACACACACACACACACTAACACACACAAATACAATCACACACCTGCATCCCACTCACCCCCTGCAAAAAGGTAAATAAATAAATACATAAAAAGAAGAAGAAGAACCAACAACACAATTTTTTACTCTGTAAGGTCTTTTTTCTAAAAGGTTTCTGATCTGTCTTACTACGGTACTACATGTTTTTACGTATTCAGAATGAAAGCAGTGGACTTTACACAGGAGATGGTTCAGTTGACTTGAAGGGGCAACCTGTGTTGAAGAGCAATACTGGGAATTGGAGAGCTTGCCCCTTCATTCTTGGTTGTTACTAATCTATCATTGTTCACATTTCTTTTATGTTTTTTTTATATTCCATCTTCTAACACCGCCGCATAACAAAACAGGTACTGAATGTTGTGAACGCTTAGCTTACTATGGGATTGCCACAAATCTTGTTACATATCTCACCTCAAAATTACATGAAGGAAATGTCTCTGCCGCAAGAAATGTTACCACTTGGGCAGGCACTTGCTACCTAACACCCCTCATTGGAGCAGTCTTGGCTGATGCATACTGGGGACGATATTGGACAATCGCTGCCTTTTCTACAATTTATTTCATTGTAAGTATCAAACATAGTTGTCGCTATGCTGAAAAATTAGATCCTTCATAAAGCGTTGGAGGATGATACATGAACATTCTCAACTTTTTTCATACATGCTTGATCCTTCTTTGTGTTGGACATGTAGTGCATCGTCTTGTAGTTTTCTGTTCAAAGCACGTGTATTGTTTGAATGATCTTTAGCTTCCAATTACCTGCACTGATCTAAGTGAACTATCTTTTCCCACTATATGGCAATGATCTATTCTAGATGTATAGGGTGGTAGTAAGGTTATTATGGGGCATTTTTCTTTCAATAGTAATCCATTTAGGATATTTGTTGTGACCTTTTTACTTAGAAGCTGATGGTTTGTAGTTTTAGTATTTTTTTTTAGTAATATGATTTTTTTTCCTCAGTTCATCAATTCTGAAATTTATAGCTGTTACTATTCCCTAGTTTTACCTCTTGATTTAAGTGAATGAATGGGCTGAACCCATGTCGTGTAATCTTCCTTGAATAATGTATCACTATGATATTAGATTGCTAGTAAAATTAGTTGTACTTTTGCAATTTCCCCAAGAACATGGCTTAATGGCAGCAGACCTATGTATGTCACTTAATAGGGATTAACTATTAGACAAAAAAGGATCTGGAAATTTAATTAATCCTACCAACAAGGTGAAGGAATGAGAGAGGATTTATTTGTGACTAAGTTTGCTTAATGTGCTATAACTGCCTCTTTACAGAATTAGAGGCTGTTCTAGTGCGCCCCCCTCCCCCAAAATAAAAATAAAAAAACAAAATATCAAAATAACAAAATAACAGCAAAATTTAAAACTGGAACTTTCAACGTTGGATTTTTATGTGTCAGTTTGTTTGATGCACTATAACTGCCTCTGTATACATTT
>JAOTRH010065598.1:0-18274 GCA_034768845.1 Heliamphora exappendiculata | reverse complement strand
CAAAAAAGATGTTATTTTAGGATTCAAAAAACCAAAAAGATTAGACTACCAAGTAGGCCTTCAAATATCGGCACATACGTATCATGATTTTGGACTTTTGATACCAATGTTTATCAATATTTGGTTGATATACATGACCACATTACCAACGTCGATACGTATTTTGATACCACTTTTTAAAACCTTGCAACGGAGGTAAACAACACAAACTAGGACATAGTTTGGGATCTCCAATGAGAGAAATGGCAACACTAAGCCTCCTCTTCATGCCTCCATTGTATTTCCCTACTTGTTTATCAACAACACCTCCATTGAGTATATTGACACTCTTGAGAGATTCTTCCACTGCCTACAGCAATAGAATAGGAAAGGGTTGCCAAATTTATCCAACTTGTATCCCTAAAGATGATTACCACCAAACTAATTCACAATCTTCTTGGCATCCAAGCACGTCCTAAATCAACTGCCACTGTACAAGTCATGACATAAGCAAAGTCTCTTTGAAGATAAAAGTTAAATGACTCTTCATTAAGTTCATACCATGACACATTAGTAGAAAGAATGCTTTTCATTAATTATCAAGAAAAAAAGAATAAAAGAATCTTAACACAACAAATATTGAAGTGAAGACTGCAGACTTACTTGGTTTAAGGCAGAACCTTTAAGAATCTTAAATCTTCCATAAAAAAGAAGGTGCTCCTTCCCGGTATGTGTTTCCCAGAGAAGGCTGCTTCATTTTTACAGAAATGAAAAAGCATTCACAATTGTTCGGACTTCGGACCAAGTAGAAGCAATGAAAACAGCTTATAGAGGCAGATAATTCAAGCTTGCTCATGCTGCGAACACACGCCCATGCTGGTATATATACTATCCATATCAGTCTGTATATCCGGGCCCTGGACAAATGTTGTGCCAGAGCTCGGCTTTGTTAGCCCAATCATCTGTCAACTAGAAGAATACTATAACTTATTTGCAAATGGAAAGAGACCCACTCTATTTCTACTGTTGTAATAGAAGAATCAAGACTCGATATATTATCATTGCTAAGAAAGAAATCTCCAATGATGGTTGAATATTATAGAGCAGCTGCTAAAAAGCATGGTGATGTGGATCAGAAGGTCCCATCTTTTTACGTATAATCAGGTTGGCTAGACCCATGCTTTATCCAAAAATGGGCCAACAATCAAAATTCGCAGAATTGCATCAATTTTCAGTCAAATTCCTTTATTTAAGCCTTCAATTTATGGATTTTTTCGTTTTCGAAAATTTTTGTTTTGTTAATATTTTGGCTAAGAAAAATTCTATTTGACCTAAGCTTTTTCCAAAATGTTTTTTCAGGAAACTAGTATAACTTGATTAATAACAGAATTTGGGCCTACAAATGAAATTCTCTCCCATTAATGTTTTAATAATATCAGATAAAAAAAATTGAGTTAAGGTTGAAAACCATTACTATACTGACCATCTTAATAAAAGAGGTTTTGCGTTCACCATTTGGGCCGAGCATACCAAAACATTCTCCTTGAGTTAAAGCAAGAGACAACCCTCTTACTGCCTGTTTGGCAGGGTTTCCATCCATTATCGGATACACTTTCTTCAGGTTATCACAAACGATGGCGTAACGTGTTTGATTCAACTAGCAACTATTCAACCTTTTCCCTTTATCAAAAACAGTGGAAAAAAAAAACTCAAGGTGAAATTAAAAAGATAGAGAAACTTAATTCAAAACTAAACAGACACCAGTAAAAGGCAGAGAACAGAAAAACAATCATCAATTCAAAGCTTGCGTGCAAGGGTGAAATCCCACAAAAGAGACACCTAGAAAGTACATATGGAATAAAGACATTTAGCAACTTTCCTTCCTGTACCACTATTGTAGATAATCAAGATTGTGCTTATTGGAACAGTGCGATTCACGATTTGATTTCCATGATTTGATACAAGTTCAGCCAAGTCAATTTGAATCATGCTATAGAATTCAAAATTGAATCGAATTGTGGATTCAATTCATGATTCGGTGTGATTCCCAGTGGTTCATTTTTGTTTCTTTTTTGTGTGGTTCTATGCAGACATGATTCACAATTTGATACAATTCACAAATTTAACAACCATCGTAAAGATCATGATTCCATCCATCACAAATGGTACACAAAAATAACAATTAGAACTGCAATCAATCAATCAATAGATTGCTTCAATGTAAATGGGATAATCTTGTTTATTTTCCATGTTTCTAAATAAGTGATTTGTAAGGTGATGGGAGCACGATAGATGCTATCCTGGATGCCTAGTTTTACCATCTAATTTTATGAAATGACAACAATAAAAAAGGCTTACCTCTTGGGCAACATCAACTTTTTCCACCTGACCAAAACTCTGGATCCATCTCTTCCCAAACAAGTTCTCAGGGAAGATGAAGTAGGCCTCCTTCAGAAGAAAAATAAAGGACTCTTTTTTTCTACGTAATTTGAGAAAAAAACAAACACAAACCATTCCACAACCATTATTACCAGAACATATTTCATGCCATCATTTCTGCCATTCTGATCTCCCCATCTCATCTCACATGTGTGCCTTGTGTACGCTTATAGGCTGCTATTCACATTCCAATCAAGAGAATAAATTAGGTCTCGCGACGAGGGTATTGCGTATTTGAATGGGGATATTGTACCTAATTCCACATCGGTGAAATATCAAAAAATATGCCTGGTATATAATAAAATTTGTGAGTTACTACTAACAACAAATGCTTAAGTTTTTGCCCCCCCAAAAAACAACAATAAGAACAACAGAAGATATGCCTTCTTATGTACACCAAATGCAAGTTTAATGCAAGTTCATGCAATTTTCAAAAGACAATGATAAGGACCAATCAATCCAAGAAAACAGAAAAAAAAATTCTAAAAATCCTGACTTCCAAAATCCTAAATTTTGACTAGACTTAACCTCAAAAAAATAAATTAATTAAAATTTAGAGTAAATATTACCACATTAAGTTTAACATTATCACAATCCAAAATATTTACAGCCAAATGTTAGTTTACTTTACAGTTTTAAACCCTAGCAGTCCAAAACTAGAGATGCTTAAGATAATATCTTAGAAAACTTTAAACCCTAACCATTCAAAACTAGAGTGCTAGGGTACAGAGAGGTCCACGAACAAGCACAACATAAACACGAAAGAAATCAAGATTTACGTGGTTTGGCTTATACGGTTAAAGTATGGTTATCTGGCTAGTTTGATATGAAAGACTTGGGAGAAGTAAGTCACATCCTTGGGATTAAGCTTATGCGAGATCAGAAACAAAGGATGTTGGGCTTATCACAAGCAAAGTATATCGATGATATCTTTGCTCGTTTTAGTATACAAGATTTCAAGAAAGGGTTTCTCCCTTTCAGGCATGGAATAACTCTATCCAATGATCAGTGTCCTAAGACACCTGATGAGATAGAGAAGATGAGGGCGGTTCCTTATGCTTCAGTAGTAGGAAGCCTCATGTATGCTATGCTTTGCACTAGATCCGACATCTGCTTTGCTGTTGGCATAGTTAGCAGATATCAGTCTAACCCAGGAAAGGAGCATTGGACTGCGGTAAAGAATATAATCAAGTATTTAAAAAGAATTAAAGATTATATATTGGTTTACTAGGTAGACAGTCTAGTACCTTTGGGGTACACAGACTCTGATTTTTAGTCAGATAGGGATTCTCGTAAGTCTATCTCAGGATATATGTTTTACCTTAGGAGGTAGTGCTATAAGTTGGAGGAGTATCAAGCAATCCTACATTGTTGATTCCACCATGGAGGCTGAGTATGTGGTAGTTTCTGAAGTAGCCAAGGAGACCGTTTGGCTTAGGAACTTCCTGTTGGATTTAGAGGTGGTACCATCAGTTTAGTAAGTTATAACACTTTACTGTGTAATAGTAGAGCGGTTGCAAACTCGAAGGAGCCAAAGGTTTATAAGAAAGGCAAGTACACTGAGCGTAAGTATCATCTGATACAAGAAATCGTATAGAGAGGTGATGTTACTGTGACCAAGATTGCACCAGGAGACAACCTTGCAGATTTTTTTACTAAGAGTTTACCGGCTAAGACTTTTGATAGTCATGTAGAAGACACGTGAGTCAGATGTATGACAGCATAGTTTTAAGTTTAAATGAAAGACTGTTAGGGTTGGTATACTAAAAATCATGTTTTAGTATTTAATTTAATTTTAATAAAATTAATTTTTTATTTTATGAGAATCTTTATAAGCAATGTATGTGCATCTTTTCTTTAATGTTATGTATGTATGTCTGATATTCTGTATAGCATTTAATCTGGTGTGTGGAGTACGGCTTGCACACAGAAAATCAGATTTTAGATTTTTGCAGAATATAAATTTTAGTTTTACAGTTTAGATGAAAATGGACATACCATCGGTACGACTATATCGTAGAGTTTTAGTAGGCCTGTCTTAGTTACGGGGAACAGATAATAGCGTTGTCTATTGTTCCGACTCTCTGTGTTAGTACACCTTGTGTGTATTGAACGGGACATTTGGGGTAATTAATTTTATACTGACTATATAAATTAATTCGTACTCCAAGGTTATTATGAATAGCGTTTATCCTCTTAATCATAAAATAATTATTAATTTTTGGATATTTAATATTCGTTATTTTGATTCATTGGAGGGTACGATATTATATGAGTCTATATTCCCGGTGAGTTGGATAGTAGTATATTTATGTGGTGAATATTAATTGTTGACGGAATTCATGTCCTGAAAGATCGGGATTGACGATACCCCCATAAGGAAGTTTATAAGTTTTGAACAGGCCTAACCCTATAAGTGAATTTGATTATCTGACGGTCAAATAAGTTAAGCGAAAGGGTTTAAGGAATATCAAGATGCCGATTAAATTAAATTGTTAGTAATTAAATTTAATTTGCTGGTGTCAGGAATTTTAACGTGGAGAGAAATGATAAGCATTTAATAACAAGAGTTCAATGCAAGAAGGTCTTGAGATTATGGGTCAGAGTACAATTATAATTCTTGTGTGGTGTGAACTGTAATGCAGTGTTTTTTGAAAATTGTAGAAACCGCTGTTAATTTTTCATAATTGCAGATACCGCTATGATGTTTGCTTAATTGCAGAAACTGCTGATACATGTCTGTGTTCCACTAGAAGTTTTACTCATAATTACTCCACAGGTCCATACTGTAGCTCTATATACATGCAGGTAGGCTGAACCAGTTTCATAACTTGTCTTTGAAGACTAAAGCTATCTAGGCTCTGTCGGTACGAGTTCTCGATAGTCTGTAGCCCACACTACGTTCGAGAATCGCGTAAGGGAATACAGTAGAAGGTCTGACAGGAGCTTGAATTCAGAATCAATTCGTAGTTGAAGAATCGACAGGTAAAAAGGTATTCCTCTAAATTAACTTTGATTGCACGGGTTTTATTTTTAATCGTTCGACGTCAAAAGTTTTACCTGGAGCCAGTTTCGGCGTTTATCCGTCCAGTTAATTTTTACCGAAAATCGTTTGCAAAAATAATGATCTTGATAGTTTTTCCTCCAACAATTGGTATGAGAGCCTTTTGTTTTTTTTTTTGTTTTCAATTTATCGGGGTCGGATAGTTTTAGAACTGTTGCTAATTTTGCTTTGCAGGCGTTCTAATCCCGATTTTATGATCATCATTTATTTTCATGTTTGATTAAATGCGTTAATAATGATTTAATTTTTTTTCTTCATGGGAGTTGACCGTGATAGATTAAATTTTTTTTAGCGAATGTAAGCTTATGGGACATAGGTTTCGATGTAAAAATTTTATGTTCTTTAATTTTTTTTCTAGTTTATTAGAAAAAAAAAAAATAAGAACAGGTATGGAAGAATGAAGGCGATGGCAACCGACAGTGGTTCCGGCGGTTTTAGCTAAATAAATAGTATAAATCTGTTTGGCGGTGCAAGACACTGCAGCGGTGCAATTCCCACGCAACAGCACCAACACAACAGCGTTTTTTTTTTCGAACACAGCAGCTCCAAACAACAATAGCGGCGCAATTTTCAAACACAGCAGCGGTTTTGCAAACACAGCAACGATGCAAATCCAAAACCGCAGCAAAGTGTTTCAGCGATAACAGTGCGAGGGCGCGGCGACGTGGTGCTTGTGTGGTGGCTGGCGGTGGTGCTGGTGGCTCGGGGCCGTTTTGGCTCGACATTTCTGATATACATTGATCGATGAGTATTGTATATGTATATCACTGCATATTAAGAAATTCTGATGCAATCGGGATACAAGAAGCTGATATAGATAATGATTGAATCATTGCAGCTTATCTTTAAAACAGGATACTAAAACTTTTTAAAATTTCAGATAGATCATAAGACCGGGATATATTTATTATATCTTGCATTTAATTTTTTTTATATTACTGCGTGAATGATAAATATTAATTTTATTTATCATGTTAATTTAATTAATTTAAAAATTCAGTTTTAATTAAAATATTTTGTAATGAAAAGTAAAATTAAGTTTTTTTAATTAATTAATTTTAATTAAATAGAAAACTTTAGATATTTTATTTTTTACAAAATATCACGTTTAAAGATGATTTTTTAAAAAAATTGGATATCTTAGAAAAACGTGAAAATTAATTTCAAATTATAAATTAATTAAATAAAAAAATATTTTATCGAAATAAATTATTATTTTTAAAAAAATATGAAACAAAAAATAAAATAAATACCTTTAATCACTATCTTAGCTGAAAAGTTAAAAAAAATTATGCATTTATTAAATTTTATTTGCTACGAATTTAAACACGAAAAAATAGTTTGATAAACTAGAATATTTGAAATCGTGTACATGGAAAGATATTTGATTCTTTCGAACGTATGGCTTTCAAAATTAATAAATTTATTTTAATTAAATAATTTTTTATAACTCTAAAAAATATTTTAAAAATCTAAGTGAGAGAGAAAATTTATTCACAGATAAATTCCGTGGTCTACATCACCAGTTTGTAGGCGATGCAATTAAACCATGCGTGTCGGCAGTAAGGCCTTCATCTCCAACGATCAGATTAATTATGGTATCGCCAGCACAAGTCTTATTTAGGGATAATTCAGGATAATTGTTAGTGTGGATCACTTCTCCATATGAATGGTTCATTGCAAAACGATTGATTTGGAATTAGGTTATGGCTAACACTTAACTGTATATAATAGTATCATCTCCATCTAAGTCACTGCTATTATATACTGTACCGAAACTATGTCAGCTATTTAATTTTACTTGGCATGGTCAGTTGCCTAGATAGTTAAATTAAAAGGAATTGACCTGTCTGGTCTTATGAAGGATAGTAGATGTTCTTCCATTGAGGTATGCTATTTTCAGATTACCAGGCTACTGGCGAATTAATTTTAAAATGGTAGAGAGAACCAAATTAAAATAAACACAAAGTTTTGCTCGTCATAATTAACGGTATTTTAATTATGTGATTCTTAGGATTAAAATGACTTTCTACCCACTCGCTTCCATTCTCAACGAAAACAAACTTATGGGACCAAATTATATTGACTAGAAATGAAACTTGGACATTATATTAACTGCTGAGGATTATAAGTTTGTTTTAACTGAGATATGTCCACTAGTACCTGATGAGGGACCTACCGAAAGGGAAATCCAGGCCCATAAGAAGTGACAGAAAGCTGATCAGATGGCTCGCTGTTATATTTTGGCTTCATTGTCAAATGTTTTGCAACATCAGCATCAGTCTATGTCCAGTGCCTATGACATGATGATGAACCTCAAAGAAATATTTAGAGATCAAAATCGTGCTGCTAGGCAGGTGGCTATGAGATCTCTAATGAATGCAAGCATGGCTGAAGGTACACCAGTTAGGGATTATGTTCTAAAGATGATCAGTCTCTTGAATGAACTAGAGATCCTTAGAGCTGAAATTGATGAAAAAACCCAGGTCAATATCATACTCCAGTCACTGCTTGAAAGTTTTAAGCAGTTCTGCTTGAAAGTTTTAAGCAGTTCTGCTTGAACTATTCTATGAATAAGCTCAGTTACACACTGGCAGAACTTCTTAACGAACTTCAAGCAGCCGAGGGTATTCTTAGGAAGCTAGGTTATGTGAATGTGGCTGAGAATGGTTCTTCCTCTAAGCCGAAAGGTAAGAAGAAAAAAAAGGTTTAGACACAGAAAAACACAATTCTAAAAGTAGTTAAGGAACCAAAAGCTAGTGTGAAGAAGTCGAGAAGCAAGTGCTATCACTGTAACCAGTTTGGGCATTGGAAAAAGCAGTGTCTGATTTTTCTCAATAAGCAGAACAAACAAGGTAATTTTTGTTCACTGGTTGTTGAAACATGTTTAGCGGTGTTATCTACTGGTACCTGGTGTGTAGATACGGGAGCCACTAATCATGTCTGCAATTCTTTGTAGGGTTTCTAGGAAACTAGGGAGCTCAGTGTTGGAAAAATCTACATGCACATGGGCAATAATACAAGGGTGGCAGCAGTTGCAGTAGAAGATGTCACTCTCAATTTTAGTAGAGATAAGATACTACTTCTAAAAGATTGTCTTTGTGTACTTTCGATTAGAAAATATTTAATTTTAGTCTCGAGGTTAATAAATGACAAATATTCTGTTAATTTTGGTGACTCTGTCGTTGTGAAGAAAAATAAATATTTTATTTGTTCGGGTACATTGGTGGATAATTTGTATGTTGTATTTCCTATCTCTCCTACATTGTAACTAACTAGAATGAATAACACATTTACTTTACCATTTAAGAGAGTTTTCTTCTTTAATGAACGAAACGCATTCTTTGGCACTTACACTTAGGTCATATTAATCTAAAAAGGATAAACATACTAGTAGCAGATGAACCATTGAGTTCATTGGATGTGGGAGCACTTCTAGTATGTGAATCTTGCTTAGATGGTAAGATAACCAAGAGGATTTTTTCGACCAAATGTTATAGAGCTAAAGAACCATTGGAGTTGGTTCATTCGGATGTATGTGATCCTATGACTATCTGGGTTAAAGGTGACTTTGAGTATTTCATTAGTTTCATTGATGACTACTCAAGGTATGGATATATTTACTTGATGCACCATAAGTCTGAATGCTTTGAAAAATTTAAAGAATTCAAGGCGGAGGCGGAGAAGCATCTAGGTAAAAGTATCAAATCACTACGGTTCGACCATGGTGGGGAATAACCTTTTGGAGAGATTAAGGACTACCTATCATTAGAGGAGATTACATTCCAATTGACTGCATCTGGCACTCCGCAGCAGAATGGTGTAGCAGAAAGAAGGAATATGACTTTTATGGAGATGGTAAGGTCCATGATGAGTTATTCAGATTTACCTGATTCGTTTTGGAGACTCGCTTTAGAGATAGCGGCTTACATTCTGAACTTGGTACCTTCTAAGTCAGTACATTATACTCCCACAGAATTGTAGACCGGGCATAAGCCTAGTTTGAAACACATTCGAATTTGGGGGTGTTCAGCACATGTCCTAAAAGAGAACGCGAGTAAGTTAGAACCGAGGACGGTAGTCTATTTCTTTGTAGGGTATCCCAAGAAAACGAAGGGTGATCTATTTTATAATCCTAAGGATCAAAAGGTCATTGTTAGCACCAATGCTCGATTCTTGAAAGAGGATTATATTATTAATCACATGCCCATTAGCAAAACTATTTTGGAATAAATAAGAGAAAATACCAGTAGAACGGAAGAGAAGCCACAAGTCACTGATATTCTATTACCTCGTCGTAGTGGAAGGATTATCGGGACATGTGCAAATCAAGAACAGGGTGCTGATGCACAGGGTTCAGATTTTGCACAGCCTATTACTACTAGTACACAGACACATGTAGTGCCTCATCGTAGTGAGAGAGTTGTTCATCAACCTAATCGGTATATGTTCTTGGGAGAGTCTTTTGATAAGATCCCAGTAGAACTGGATACCTAGTCCTGTAACTACAATGAAGCACTACAAAACAAAGAAGTAGATCTTTGGCAAATGATTATGAATTCAGAGATGAAATCTGTGTATTTTAATCAGGTCTGAAAACTTATAAAACCACCTGAAGGAATAAAATTCATTGGATGCAAGTGGATTTACAAGAGGAAGAGAGGAGTAGATGAGAAGCTTGAAACCTTCAAAACTTGGCTTATTGCCAAAGAGTTCATTCAGAAAGAAGGGATCGAAAATGTGGAAACTTTTCTCCGGTAATCATGCTTAAGTTTATCCGAATTCTCTTATTCATTTCCGTATATTTCGATTACGAAATCTAGAAAATGGATGTCAAGACACCTTTCTTTAACGGAAGTCTCGACGAGTGTATCTATATGATACAACTGGACGAATTTATTACAAAGGGTCAGGAGCACATGTTGTGCAAGTTTAAGAAATCTATTTATGGACTTAAACATGCATCGAGATCTTAGAATACTCGGTTTGATCAAGCTATAAAATTTTATGATTTTGATCAAAGTCTGAATGAGTCCTGTGTATACAAGAAGTGTGACAGAAGCGTGGTGATATTTTTAGTACTTTATGTAGACGATATCTTGCTCATTGAAAACGATGTGGGGGCATTATCTACGGTTGAAGTATGGTTATCTAGGCAGTTCAATATAAAGGACTTGGGAGAATCCAGTCACATCATTGGGATCAAGCTTGTGCGAGATCGAAAACAAAGGATGTTGGCTTAGCACAAGCAAAGTATATCGATGATATCCTTGCACGTTTTAGCATGCAGGATTTCAAGAAAGGGTTTCTCCCTTTCAGGCATGGAATCACTCTATCCAAGGATCAGTATCCGAAGACACCTGATAAGATAGAGAAGATGAAGGCGGTTCCTTATGCTTCGGCAATAGGAAGCCTTATATATGCTATGCTTTGCACTAGACCAGACATCTGCTTTTCCGTTAGCATGATTATCAGATATCAGTCTGAGTATTGGACTGCGGTAAAGAATATAATCGAGTATTTGAAAAGAACTAAAGATTATATGTTAGTTTACCAGGTGGATAGTCTAATACCTCTGGGGCACACAGACTCATATTTTCAGTCTGATAGGGATTCTCGTAAGTCTACCTCAGGATATGTGTTTACCTTAGGCGATAGAGCTATAGGTTGGAAGAGTATCAATCAGTCTTGTATTGTTGATTCTACCATGGAGGCCGAGTATGTGGTTGCTTTTGAAGCAGCCAATGAGGCTGTTTGGCTTAGAAACTTCCTGTTGGATCTAGAGGTGGTACATTCAGTTCAGTCGGCTATAACACTTTACTATGACAATAGCGGAGTGGTTGCAAACTCGAAAGAGCCAAGGGTTCATAAGAAAGGTAAGCACATTGGGCTTAAATATCACCTGATATGAGAAATAGTACATTGAGGTGATGTTACTGTGACCAAGATTGTATCAGGAGACAACTTTGCAAATTCTTTTACAAAGAGCTTACCGGCTAAGACTTTTTATAGTCAAGTAAAAGGCATGAGAGTCAAATGTATGGCAGTATAATTTTGAGTATAAGTGGGAGACTGTTAGGATTGGTATACTAAAAATCATGTTTTAGTATTTAATTTTATTTTAACAAAATTAATTTTTTATTTTATGAGAATCTTTATGAGTAATGTATATGCATTTTTTCTTTAATGTTATGCATGGATATCCGATATTTTGTATAATATTTAATCTGGTGTGTGGAGTACGGCTTGCACACAAAAGATCAGATTTTAGGTTCTTGTAAAATATAAGTTTTAGTTTTACAGTTTAAATGGAAATGGACATACCATCAGTATGACTGTAGCACATAGTTTTAGTAGGCCTGTCTTAGTTACGGGGAACAGATAATAGTGTCGTCTATTGTTTCGACTCTTTGTGCTAGTACACCTTGTGTATATTGAACGGGGCATTTGGGGTAATTAATTTTATACTGACTATATAAATTAATTCGCACTCTAAGGTTATTATGAATATCGTTTATCCTCTTAATCATAAAATAATTATTGATTTGCGCATATTTAATATTCGTTATTTTGATTCATTAGAGGGTGTGATCTTATATCGGTCTATATTCTCGATGAGTTGGATAGCGGTATTATTTATATGATAAATAATAATTATTAACATAATTCACGTTCCAAAAGATCAAGATTGACGATACCCCCTTAAAGAAACTTATAAGTTTTGATCGGGCCAAACCCTGCAGGTAGATTTAATTATTCGGCGGTCAAATAAGTTAAGCGAAATGACTTAAAAAATATAAATATACCAATTAAATTAAACTTTTAGTAATTAAATTTAATTGGCCGGTATCAAAAATCTTAACGTGAGGAGAAATGGTAAGCATTTATTAATAGGAGCTTAATGCAAAAAGGTATTGAGATTATCGGTCAGAGTGTAATTATAGTTCTTTAATGGTATGAATTGTAATTCAGTGTTTTATAAAAATTGCAGAAACTGCTGCTAATTTTTCATAATTGTAGATACCGCTATGAGGTTTGCTTAATTGCGAAAATCGCTGATACGTGTCTATGTTCCACTGGAAGTCTTACTCATAATTACTTCTTAGGTCTCTGCTGTAGCCCTATATATATGCGGGTAGGCTGAACCAGTTTCATAACTTGTCTTTGAAGACTAAAGTTATCTGGGTTCTGCTGGTACGAGTTCTCAATAGTCCATAGCCCACATTACGTTCGAGAATCGCATAAGAAAATACAGTAGAAGGTCTGACAGGAGCTTCAATTTAGAATTAAATCGTAGTTGAAGAATCGACAGGTAAAAAGGTATTCTTTTAAATTAAGTTTGGTTGCACGGGCTTTATTTTTTATCATTCGACGTCAAAAGTTTTACCTGGAGCTAGTTTCGGCGTTTTCCCGTCCAGTTAATTTTTACCGAAAATTGTTTGCAAAAACAATGATCTTGGCAGTTTTGCCTCAAATACGGCTAAGCTTAGCCTACATCCACGGGAGAAGAATTTTACTAAATCAAATAAAATTACAAAGGAGCTATATCTCTTCTCTCAGCTCACAACTTTGATAATCTTCCTCTCTACTCTCTTTGAGTTTCTCACCCACACTTGATTTTCACACACTTTACAAATTCAACATACACACAGATCTTATATATAGTAGAGGAGAGGGGGACAAGAGCATAAATTCAGGCTGCTAAATCTTGACGTTGGAAGATTTTTGGGCAGCTGAATTTGACGATTGAGGAGAAGAGATCACAGTGTCAAGATTTGCAGCTGCTGTTGGCTGCTATTTATCTTCTTGACTTTGCTTCTTTCTGGCTTTTTCTTCATTAATTTTCCACCACATGGGTGGCTTAACAAATCACCCATGTGGTGAAAAACAACTCTCTGCTGATTTGGCTGACTGCTCTTGAGAACTTGCCCTGTTCTCTGGGCGACTGCAGCCCCTTACTAGGGTGCCCAGCAGTGATCATCTTCTAGATAGTTTCAATGGAACTATGAGACCCACTAAATCTGTGCATAGCTACAACTTCTCTTTAATCACAGTCTTGGTTAACATGTCCGTTGGATTCTTGTTTCCTTCAATCTTCTCCAGTGCTAAGACTCCACATTCCAACAGTGATATGATGAAGTGATAATGAAGTCCAATATACTTGGTTCTTGAATGGAATGCCGAGTTCTTCGCCAAATGTATCGCACTTTGGCTGTCATTGTGCAAAACATTCTTCACCTGCTTGAACCATAGTTTTGCCAACAAACTCTTCAACCAAATCAATTCTTTGCTAACTTCTATTACTGCCACATAATCTGTCTCTGTAGTTGATAGCGCTACAATCTTCTATATCTGCGATACCCAACTAACTGCAGTAGCACATACTGTAAAGACATAATTAGTAGTGCTTCTTCTGTGATCAACTTCGCCAGTAAAGTCTGAGTCTACATAGCTTTGTAGTCTCAACTCTCTTTTTCCAAAGCATAAACAGTTGTCAACGGTCCCTCGAAAATATCTCAATATCCACTTCACTACTTCCCAATGTGCCATTCCTGGTTTAGACATGTACCTACTGACAGCTCCCACTACATGGCCAATGTCTGATTTGGTGTATACCATAGCATATGTGAAACTTCCAATGGTTGAGGCATATGGAACCTTCACCATGAAGTTCCTCTCTTCCTCTGTCTCGGGAGACTGGTCCTTGGATAGTCGAAAGTGATTAGCCAATGTTGTGCTAACAGCTGTAGCATCGCTCATGCTAAACCTCTTCAGAACACGGCTGATGTACTCAGCTTGAGACAACTGCAAAGTACCTTTCTGCTTATCTCTGATGGTCCTCATCCCAAGTATTTGCTTTGCTGAACCCAAGTCTTTCACCTCGAACTCTCTTGAGTGTTACTCCTTCAATCTTCTAATCTCATCCATATTAGGTCCTTCTACTAACATGTCGTCAACATAAAGTAGAAGGGTTACATAGTTAGACTTAAACCTCTTGAAATAGCAATAACGATCAGCATTGCACTTGTGGTAGCCACTCTTCTACATAAACCTGTCAAACTTCTTATACCACTGCCTTGGGGCCTGTTTTAAACCATACAGACTCTTCTTCAATCTACATATAAGATTATCTTTTTCTTGTTCTGAGAATCCTTCGGATTGTTGCATATAGATCTTCTCTTTCAAGTCACCATGAAGGAAACCAGTCTTCACGTCTGACTACTCAAGGTGTAACCCCTCTACTGCAACAATGCTTAAAATTGGCCGAATGGTAGTTAGTTTCACCATTGGTGAGAAGATGTCGGTATAGTCAATCCCTTCCTTCTGCTGAAAGCCTTTGACCACTAGTCGTGCCTTGTACCTCTTGGAACCATCATGTTCCTCCTTCACTTGATACATCAATTTGTCGTGCAGCGCCTTCTTTCCCATGGGTAACTTGATGAACTCCATGTCTTGTTGGAGATAAGAGACTTCATCTCGTCATTCATTGCAAGGTCCCACTTGCTAGAATCTCCCACCTGACATGCCTCATCATAGCATTTAAGTTCTCCTCCATCAGTGAGTAATAAGTAATTCATGTATTTCTTGTTCGGTACACGAGGCATGAAAAACCTCCGAGTATAGGAATAGGTGCCAGTGCATCTGTCTGTTGTGTGCTATTTTGTGTAATGGGATCCTTTGCCCGAGGACTCTCAATTGCCTACTGGGCCACAATGCTATCTATTGGATCATCTGACTCTGCAAACATGGGATCATCCTCTACTGAATTACTTGAGGATGTTGTGTGCTGGTCTTTGTACATCACCTTCTCGTTGAATATAACGTCTCTAGATCATATCAGCTTCTTATTTTGGTCATTTCAGATGCGATAACCAAACTCGTCGTCACCATATCCAACAAGAATGCATTTTTGTGACTTTGGATCAAGCTTACCCTAGCATGGTCACTAATATGCACATATGCAACACAACCCAAAACTCTCAAGTATGAAAGTTTTACCTCTTTGCCACTCCATACCTCCCCTGGTATTTTGAATTTCAACAGTACTGATGGACCTCGGTTGATCAAGTAAGCGACTGTACTGACTGCTTTTAGCCAGGACTGCTTCGGTAATCCTGCTTGGATCGTCATGCTTCTTGCTCTCTCTACCAGTGTTTTGTTTATACATTCTGCTACGCCATTGTGCTGGGGTGTACCTGAAACGATTTTCTCAAATCTAATACCGTTGTCATAGAAAAACTTCTTGAACTCATCATCCTCATACTTATCACCATTGTCTGATCTTAGCTTCTTGATTCTCTGGCCCGTCTCATTTTCTACCATAGCTTTCCATGTCTTGAATACATCAAATACACCAGATTTATGTTTCAAGAAATAAACCCGTACTTTCCTGGAATGGTCGTCCATGAAAGTTACAAAGTATGACTTTCTGCCAATGGATGAAACAGTATACATCAGTGTGGACTAGCTCGAGTCTTTCCTTCTTCGGAGTTCTACTAATCGTCCTGAAGCTAACCCTCTTCTGCTTCCTTAAGACATAGCTTTCACATACATTGATGTCAACTAACTTTAGACCTGGTAGGTTCCCATTTGAGTGCATGATTTCGAGCCCTTTCTGGCTCATATGTTCGAGTCTCTAGTGTCATAGATTAGAATTTTCTTTGCATGCAGCAACTGCAACTGTCCTATAAGCATTTGATGTCATATAAAGAGTTCCACTCTTTGGGCCACGTGCAATAGTTAATGCTCCTTTGCAAATCTTCTAACTATCACAATTGAAGGTTGTGGCATAGCCTTCAGTTGCCAATTGCCCCACCGAGACTAAGTTCTTCCTGAGATCGGGTATGTGTCTGACACCCTTCAATTTCCATACGAATCCATTCAACTTAATCTTCACTTCACTCATGCCCATAATATCACAAGGTTGGTTATCACCAAGATAAACCTTTCTAAGATTACAAGGTACATAGTTTTCAAGGAGTTTCTTGTGAGAGGTGGCATGGAATGATGTGCCAGAGTTTAACACCCAAGATTCTTTTTTGTGCTCCAGTGAGGATATCAGGGCGTCATTTGATGCTGAAGTAGAAGCGAGATTTGCTTCCGTCTTATTTTTTGGATCTTTCTTCGGAGCTTTGCATTGATTTTGGTAATGTTTGGTCTTACCACAATTCCAACACTCAATAGACTTTGAGTTGGGATTATTTTGATTCCTGGAGTTATTTTCGCCATGGTTCTTTAATCTGCCATGGCTTTGTGATCTGCCACACCCGTTTCTCCTATGCGAGTTTCTACCTCTGCTCTCCATATTCAGGCCTACTCTTAAATTGGTGGTACTGTCTGGCTGCATCCTGATCTTCTCTGTCATTATCATACTTACAACTTCTTCAAATACTAGTTTGGGCTTGTCGGTTGGCCCACTGATTGTAGTAACCGTGCCTTTCCAAATCTTAGGTAGTTAACTGAGAATTAGTAAGGTCCAGATATCATTGTTGAATGTGATGTCAACTAATGCCAGTTGGTCCACCACTTCAATAAAGTTATTAAGATGAGCTCTGAAACTCCCACCGTTTGGCTTTTTTCATATTAAATAACTTCTTAGTAAGATGTATCTTATTTGTTGCAGAAGGCTGTTCGTATATGCTGGAAATGGTTGCTATGAGAGACGTCGTAGTCTTCTCGTTCTTGATGTTGAAGGCGACGAATTTTGATAACGTTAGTCTGATGGTGCCAACGGCCTTTCTATCAAGTATTTCCCATTCTGGTTGCTTTATATCTTCTGGCTTTTCTTGCAAAGGCAAGAACAAATCATTTTGACACAAATAATCCTCTATTTGCATATTTTAGAATCCAAAATTTGATGCGTCAAATTTATCAATTTTAGAAATATCTTTTGTTTGTCGCCATATCTTCTATTTATTCTGTATTAGTAAAAAAAAAATTGGAATACCAATCAAGCTCTGGGTCTCGGCCCGGGTCTGCATTCCCGAAATTTAAATTTCTCAAACCTTCTTTTTCATAAAAAAAATTTGACACACAACAATTAATGCTCATTCACTGCACCCACTATCACTCCATAATTAATGCCCATTTTCCATTATCACCTGGGCCACTCATCAGTCCACTATCTCTATCTCTCCTGAGAACAAACGAAATCCACATTCAAACTTTCACGTGGGCCATTCCATCATTCAATCCACTCACCGCCCCTTTTCTTTCTTTCTTTACTATCTCCTTTTTCTATACTGTCTCTAAATCTCAGCTTAGCTTAAGAGAAAATCATTTTGAGATCTGGGTCGAGCACGGAATAGGCAACAAATGGAGGAAAGTGAAGCTTGCGCTTGGGATGAAACTTTGCGTACAGGCTCTCCTTAAAGAGTACAGCGCCAAGTGCCACAAGTCGACTGTGACTCGGCCCAAACCTCGACCTCTTCCACAGCAGGATGCTTGCCCAAACCCAGACCAACAATCCCCCCCCAGCACCTGCCCGTAACCAGCATGCCATCTAGGGGAATCGAACTTGAGATATCGCTCTAATACCAATTGTTAGGGTACGGAGAGGTCCACGAACAAGTAGAACACACAAACAGGAGAGAAACCAAGATTTGCGTGGTTCGGCTAAGCTTAACCTATGTCCACAGAAGAGGCATTTTACTAAATCAAATAAAATTACAAAAGAGCTATTTCTCTTCTCTCAGCTCACAACTCTGATAATTTTTCTCTCTACTCTCTCCGAGTTTCTCACCCACAATTGATTCCACACACTCTATAAAGTCAACACACACAGATCATATA